>VMDR010001749.1:0-112919 GCA_007922815.1 Macrotus californicus
GAACCATAATTTACACATGTTGTATAGGAGGGAAAAAAGACTAGAAGAAAATATACCAATGATTAACATGATCTTTTATAGAGGGTGGAGTTACACATGATTTTCTTTTCCTTATTATTTATTAGTATATTTCCAAGTTTTTCTGTAACAAACAAGAATCTTCTTATAATTGAGTAATATTTTGAAAAAAATAAATTTAAGTGGTTTTGTGTACCCTGGCTGGCTTTCTATGAAGGTGTGTGGTCCTTCAGACCCCAAGCGTGGACCTCCCATGTGGGAGTGTGAAGAAATGTGCATAACTGGAAATGCCTAGAGAAGACGGCATGGGGATTGAGGAGGCCACAATAGTTATCTTCAAATATCTATTTTAACTAAGTAGCTAACTGTAACTGTCTTAACTAGCAACTATCTGAACTAGTTAACAAAGGTCTTTGCTCTCATTTGAGACAAAGTGAAATTCTCCCTATCTGGACCCTCGGCCAGATCTCCTTTGTGGAATGGGATGGGTTTACAAGAACCCGCCTTGGGAGAGAGAGCTGTTGTAAGATACCTGGAAGGAGCTGCCTCAGCTTATAAGGACTCGATAAATATTTGTCAACCGAACAAACCTCAGGAAGCTGCTCAGCATTGGGTGCTCAGACGCCCATAGCAGCACAGAGGGCATCAACCGGGAAGTTGGGGTGCCTGGCCTTGCAGGCACCTCGCAGATCTAAGAGGCTTTTCAAGTTTTGGTATCCATTGTTTCTGGTTTAGCAGATGTCAAATCCTTTCTTTTATGCCAATGATGACAACATTGTGCTGGGAAATTTTGGTCTATTTCATGATCATTTTCCAGATGCCACAGTAAAAAAATAAAAGTAAAACTGTCTATAATGTCTTTTTAAGATTTTATGTACTTATTTCTAGAGAGAGGGGAAGGGAGGGAGAAAGAGGGGAGATAAACATCGATGCAAGAGATAAACATCAATCGGCTGCTTCCCACACACGCCCTGACCACAAACCAAACCCACAACCTGGGCATGTGCCCTGACTGGGAATCAAACCAGCAACCTTTTGCTTTGGGGAATGAAGCCCAACCAACTGAGTCACACCGGTCAGGGCTGCCTATAATATTTTAATGGTGTTCTATCTCCATGGACCTGGAGGGAGGCTCCAAGAAGGCCTCTGATGACCTTCAGCAGATGGGAGACACTTATACTTTGCATCGAAAAGAAGATAAGGAGCAGGAAGATGAGTACAGAAGGAACGAACCCGAAACCAAAAGCTACAGGAGGTATTTTAATTAACCTTCTACACAAAAACAAAACCGACTTCTTGGGAGACAAGCTCCACGTCGGAGATTCACAACCCAGGTCTCCCTGGGTTCCAGAAGGAACTGCACGTAAGGGGTGCCCACTAATGTCAGTCTGGGGAAGTCACAAAACTCTGAATGATGCTGAGTTTTACAAATAACATGCATTTATCAATAGCTTACACATGATACATCAGAACCAAGAAACACAGTGAATTCCATTTTCACTGCACAGGAAACAAAGAACTTGTAAGAGATACACTTAAATCCCCACTGCCTTAAATCTAGTTGAAACAAGGCAGGGTACAAAAAGAAACAGTCCAGCCAACCAGTCAGCCTGTCCCCAGTCAGACATAAAGGTATAACTGTCCCCAGTCAGCCAGGCCTGAGTGTCCCAGGTGGAAGGACCTTGGGCGCTTCTTGGCTAGTGGTCTCAACACTGGTGCCCTGAGGAACCTGGGCTCTGAGAAGGGCCCCCAGCCCCACTCATACAGCAAGGTGCTTCATTTGAAAAGGGTCTCATTGATTTAAGAAAGTAATTAGGCCACGGGTCTGGCATGACATTCTTGAGGAAACAGGCCGAGAGGTCAGGCAAGTCACCCAGCATCACACAGCTGTATGTCAGAGGCAGAAAGACAGAGTCACAGCCACAGTTTCCAGGGTCCTCGACACGGCCACCCCACCAGGCAGGTTTGGTTTTCAGTAAATTCCGTACCGATTTTAAACTCTGAGGACTCCATTAGCATCCACGTGCCCCTGGAGCCGAAGGACGGAAAGGGAGGTAGATGCAGACCTCACCACAGCCCTTCCCCTCCTCTTGTCTCCGCGCCCCTTCCCACGTCCCAAGGACACACTTCTCTGCCAGGCAATGACTTCATCGTTTTCCTTCTCGCTAATTTGAATGCTCTTGTGGGAGAGCCAAACAGAGAATGAAAATGATGAATGACTCCTTGTGCAACGCAGAAAAAATGTGGCGTTTGGGATCTCACAGTGACGGAATGCCCCTCATGCAGAAACAGAACATGCTTCTCTCCGAACAAAAAGCAGAAACAAGGGTTTTTCAGAGCTCTGAGTGTGTTTGGCCAAATGGTAGGTGTGTAAAAGATTTTAAAGGGGCAGATGAAAGCAAATCAACCCTCACCTCCGAAGCAGGTAAGTGTTTTATTGGAAAGGAAAACAGAAGTTTTTCTAAGTGAGTCACAAGGCAGAGTCAGGAGAGAAACGGAAAGGGGGAGAGGGATGCGGAATGGGGCAAAGGGAAACATCTGCTCGGTCATCCGGCACGTTCACAGACTGTTCCCAACACACAGCCTCTCACGCTTCGCCACATGAATGCAGGTGACTGACATACCTGAATTACTGTGAACACCAAATTCTAAGAATATTTAACATTTTTCCACTTGGAAACTGATGTTAATTCATACACCAAGTGGGTTTTCTCTGCATTTAGAGGAGTGTTTAGTTTTTTAATTGAAAAATATTGATATACTATATTTCAATTGATATATAATAAATTGAAGGTGTAGATGTTAATGTGATACATTTAAATATTATGACTGCCATTGTAGCCATAACTAGCTCATCTATCATGTTGCAAAAGTATCAGTTCTTTTGAGTGGAATAATTAGGCTCTGGTCTCTTAGCAAGCTTGATGGTTACAATACAATACCGTTGTCTCTATTTCCTACACTGAGCAACCTATTTACGGGCAGACCTCGATTTACTGAGCTTTGCTTTATTGCGTTTCTCAAATACTGCGTTTTCATCAACTCCAAGGGAAGACTCTCTCCACCAGCAAAAGATCGTGACTTGCTGAGGGCTCAGATGATGGTCAGCATTTATTATCAATAAAGCATTTTTAGTTAAAGTAGATACATTGTTTTACTAGACATAATGCTATTGCGTACTTGATAGACAACAGTATAGTGTAAGCATCACTCTATATGCAATGAGAAACGAAAAACCCCGAAAAACTCCCTGACTCTTTATTGCAATATCCACCTCACTGCAGTGGTCTGGAGCCAAGCCCGCGACGCGTCTCAGGGGCTCGGAGTGGCACAAAGTGCCTGTCCTCCTGGCAAGTTTGAGCCCTTCGGCACTATCTGTTCTACCCCGCACCCTTCCTCTGGTAGCTTCTATCTTGTTCTGTGTTCACAAACTTTTTTAGATTCCACGTGTAAGTAGCATCATAGAGTACTCACTTTTCTCCGTCTGACTTTCTCATTTAGCATGATGTCCTACGACCTGTCCATGCTGTTGCATGACCAAGCTTTAGGAATCCCATTCTCTCACTGCACATTTCGTACTGCATTAGAACCTTGCTGTTTCTAAGCACGTGGCTCTCGGCATCCCCACTTGGGGAAAACATGACGATGGCTTACTTGGTGGGCCAGGAGGAGATGAAGCCAGCACCTACTGACCACCTGCTCCATGTCACTTCTCCCTCTGACCCTTCTGACACAAGTGGCCATCCTATGAGTGGGCATCACTACCATCTGCCCACCCTGAGATGCGAAGCCACAGCATTCACCCCAGGCCAGCAGCTGCCACGCCGTCCTGCCCAGTGTTGGCCAGATTCCTCGTCAGCTCCCTCTGGGCGCTCCACGGTCATTTAAATGGCCTTGCTGCTAAGAAATAGCATCCTAGAATGGGACTGAACACCGCAGGAGACTCAGCTCACTTCTAAATCACAGCTGACACCCTTGGCTTTCTCTCTGAGATAAATGTGAACTGGGGGGAAAAAACTTTTAGAGAATTCCCTACCTCATCTTTATTGGCTGCTTTCTATACCTTTTTTTTTTTTTTTGCTTTATTCCTTTTGTGGTCTTTTATTACTTGTTTTAATATGACAGAGGCATTTGACAAAATGACTATCAAATATATGTATATAATCAAGCAATTGCATAGAATAGTAAATATCTGAGGAGTTCAAAGAAATTCAAGAGACTAAAGCGATACGCGTTCGCTCCAACCGGCATAGAGAACGATGTGGGAAACGCGCGAGGCGTATCCACAGAACACATTGCACTGTTCAAACGGCTGAAGGGTTGGCTCTTTCAGATGGACTGTTGCTACCTACGAAAATGACAGAGCGTTCCGATTTATAAAGAGAAAGTCTGAGGAAGAGAGAACCGGTTCCACATATTTTAAGGGAAACACACACCCGTGGACCACTGACTATGTTTTCTCCTCTTTCAGGAAAAGCTGGACTAAAACAACACATTTTTGGCAAAATACTAACGAGTGATGAGCCATCACGCCTCCAGTCTGTCAACAAATAGCTGTCACAACCTTCAACAAAAACTTTACCCCACCCCCCAAAACCCACTGTGCCAAGACAACACCCAGCGGCTTCACAGACACCCCAGCACTGCTGGGGAAGAACCCATCAAGAAGGCAAGAGAGAAAGAATCACATCCAAAGTGCAAATACTGACGAGAGTTCAATAAACGTGAGCTAAGAACCTTGCAGACACATTGCGCTGCCCCCACCCCCGCCCCCGGGTGGAGTGGAGTGCAGGGTCCTGGGGTAAGGCTGGGCTGGGGCCCTCCCTCCTGGGCACACAGCTGGTGCTGAAGAGACATTAGCTGAGTGATTGACCTTAAAAGGGAAAAGAAAAGCAAAAAGCAGAGACTATCACCAGCTACATCATGCAGACAAGGAAATGGAGGCCTGAACGTTACTGGTTTGCCCAAAGTTACTCAGGCAGGAAAAGGAGGAACCCAGGGCAGCAATATCCCACTGCAAGACCTAAGTCCCTAGGTCAAACCAAGACACTGAGTCCTGCCCTGGCTCGTGGCTCAGTTGGTCGGGGCGTCGTCCTGTGCACCAAAAGGTTGCAGGTTCGATCCCCAGTCAGGGCGCATATGGGAGGCAACTGATAGATGTTTCTCTCGCACATCAATGTTTCTCTTTTTCTCTCTCTCTCTCCTCTCGCCCCCTCTTCTATCTCTAAAATCAATAAACGTATCCTTGGATGAGGATTTTTTTAAAAAGATATTAGGTTCTCAGTGATGTGAAATGAGTGAATATGGAGAAACAGCAGTTTCTGCAAATACCTTCCACAATGGACACCCCACCACGGTATCTAGTTTTTTCCTAAAAGTCTGGTACACCCTCAGAAGAGTAAGCCCACCACCACTGAGAACACGTGAGAGCCGGAACTGGGGGTTTGGAGGAGGGCTCCGGAGGAAGGGTGCCCACTGCCCCGAGCCAGCCGAGCCCCACCAAGGCTGCGTGCCCCTCCGCAGGTGGTGCCTGTCACTCGCACGGCTTCAGCTGGGCACATGCCTTCACTCTCACTCTTCTGCACAGGGAAACGTGGCGTCTCTCGGGTTGACCAAGAGTTCAGTGTCATCCAACGTTGAGAGAGAGAGACAGAGAAAAAGACCTGAGTCTAATGAAAACGCCATCCAAATAGACACACGATGACCATCATAAAATGGCGAATGTCACAATAAGTTTACCCTACATTTAAAAATCAGTGACAAAACGTCAAGACATCCTAGGACACAAAAACTGATGTGGAGGACCTCTGGAAAACAACAGGCCACTTTACCATCCAACTCCAGGAGTCTGGCGTGTGACAGGTTAACTTAATCAGGCATTGAATTGGGACCAAAGAAAAGCACTTGATGGAGAACTTGCCAGAACATCCCTTTAGTCATGACCACCAGAGTCAAAGGCTGAAGTTACGTTCTAAACCTGAATTTAGAAATAAACATTAAAATGAAGCTTTCTTTAAAATTCTCCAATAATTTTCGCTTTAAAAGTACCAAATTGGCCCATAAAAAAAGCTCATGCTAATTATTCCAAAGCAATCAACTTCTTAAAAACCCTTTATTCCCCAATTACGCTAACATCCCATTAATTTGGGACACTTACCCATGTATTTATTCTTTGCTCATTACCTCTGTGCACATTAAGGGAACACCAATAACACAATACAGACATTAATATGTAAAACATCAACAAAAGCCATCTGGAAAGCTAATGAATAATCAAGGGATTTCAAATTAAACTACAGAATTTTCCCTTAGAATCTTTAGGACAACACTGTCAGCTTCAATCTATTCACTTCGCCTCCAGAATCAATTTTTCAAACTTTATGACAGGTCTAATCGCTTCCACCTGTGTCTCCAGCTTGACTCTTGACTGGCATGCTACCAGCCAGGGTGAAAATGTAGACAAAGACCCCTATTAGGATCCGGCTGTTTCTCTACTGTGAGGTCACTCAGCCATTAAATTAGTTCCAGCCCAATTTCTGTCCTCGCAGGCCTGGACCGGGGAGGAGGGTGCGGGGCAGTGGGTGAGGGGGGCAGCGTCGGAAGAGAAGAAAAGGGGAAAGAGCTGCTGGGGGCTGACCAGACACGCATGCAGAGAGGTGAAAATCTGGGACTGGCCCCGAATTCTGAAACAAAAATACTACCTTTCTTACATGATGGTGGCTATTCTCCTGGATGCCACTGCCCCAAAATGTCTTTTAAAATGATTGTATGGGTGTGTTTTTCTGGGCTTTTTGTTGGAGAGTTCGACTGTCTTTCACACAAGGTCTCTTCAACTACCTCGAGGCTAATCAGAAAACACAGCAGCCTTCTAAAGATGCCCATTGCAGGTTATGGGAGACAAAGGCTGGCTTGGTGGCAGATGCTGGCCTGGGAGTGTCACGTGGACAAAGGACCAGGGAGCATCTAGAGCCCCCAATTTCCCAGCTGAGGAAAGCAAAGCCTAGGGCGGTTCTGCTGAGGTTGCAGAGTAGGGTGCTGATAACACCTGCAGTTCCAGCACTTGCCCCGCCAGCCTGAGCTTTATGGCATCGAGAAAAGTGCGTGGCACACAGTAACTGCCAAACAAATCCTCCGGCCAGTCCAGCTCTCTCCCTGCATCACGTTACCTGCTGGGCCCACCTCTCTCTGCCCCGACTCCCAGGGCACCCAGAAGATGCACAGAACCACACGAGTTAACTGTTTCTTCCTATTATTCATGGTGAGGAGAGGGAGGGCACCTTCCCCAACAGTCTCCCTCCAGTGCCCAGCACAGCACCCAGCATGCAGGATGCGCTCCATCACACTTTTTCCAGGAATGATGAAGGCAAACTTGAGTCTGAAAAATCAGGGACTTAAACAATGTTAAGGAAATAAAGTTGATAAAGAAATATGAATTATTCTTTACAAATGAAAACTACCACACCCATGGCCAGCTGGTTGAGGACGGGCCAGAATGTGGAGGAAACTGATGGAAACAAGCTTGTGGACCTTAGACTCACCACACGCTCCACTGTACACATCGAGTGCTTGTGGTATCTGGCAGAGACATGGTACAAGTCCTCAAAAAGGCACAGTACATCAAATAAAAGATGTTTCCAAATGACCACAGTGGCTCAGGTCCCCCAAGCTCTTGAACTCCGTGGCCCAGCCTCACACCTTCCTCACAGCAGAGGGCCAATCAGCGCTCACTGGAGATTCAACAGGTGTGCATGCTTCTGGCCATGCTGGGGCAGAGTGGGCACCCGGAGATGTTTCCCCAGCAGGGGCCCACCCACCCCCTTGTCTAGAGCCCACCTCCACTGATGGCTCACATGAGTGGGTGGCTTTCTGGGTCTGCAGCTGGAGGATGTGACCATGGACCACAGTCTAGTCTGAACCCATACCCTCGGGACCCCGTCCAACCAGCTGAGCTAAAAGGTCACAGGGAAACCTGCCAGGATACAGCACAGAAAGGGAAAGACAGGCGTTTCAAGTCAACCAAAATCAGAGTCACACCCAGAAGGTGTCCCTGGACAACAGAGCAGACAATGCAGAGTTCATGGTCAGCAACAGATGTCAGAGTAGTGAGTGGAGAAGGGACACAGGGTGAAGCTGCCCTCTCATCAGACTGGGTAGGGGGGACACAGCCAAGTCAGACCACTGGGGAACATCACTCACACGGCTTTCACTTTTATTTTTATTTGAGGGGGGGGCAGCACAGGTCCTCCAGGTGCCTTGATTCAGTTTTCGGCAGGCAACACCCACGTTTCCCTGTGCTCCTGGCTCTGCCCAGAACTCTGTCCCCTCTGCTGAGGCACTCACGTAGCGTTAACGTCCACAGGGGTGCGGGGAGTGGGGGTGGTCGGTCCATGGCCTCACGACCACCCTGCACTCACGCCCAGACAGCAAGTGCAAGTGCTCAGCAGCCACCTCCAGGTCACAGCAGCCTGGCTGGGTCTGCAGTCATTGAAGAAAATATAATGTCCTCCAAAATATTTGTCCGAAGAGAAATTTCCAAATCCTCCCAGACTTACATTAACGTAAGAAAAACAGCTCCAGTGACACAAAACGCATGTCTCCACTCAACGAGTTATGTCCACCTGTGACTTCTAATCCACAGGCCCTGGGGCTACTGCAAAGGCTATGGCTACGCTGTCACCAGGCAGCTACCATGCACAGGCCTGCGACAGGACTTCTCACTGTCCTCCAGCACCCACCCTGCTCTCCTCCTTAGGATTCGTGGGCGCTGAGTATGAAGACCACACTCATTTCCCAGCCTTCTCTGCAGGTAGATGTGGTCATGCTACCACAGGTCCCGGCCCTGGGACACGAACACAAATGTCACGAGCCACCTCGGGAAACTCTGTCCAGGTTATTCACACAGAACCAACCATCAGAGAGAGTCTGCAAAGAACAAAGCCATGTCCTGCTTTGCCCTTCCCCCTGCTTACTGGCTAAAATGAAAGCATGCATGCTCGGGTCACCCGTTAGACCTGCTTAAGGGTGACAGAGCAACCCAACTGGGTCCCTGGCACTGTGGGCCACACTCTGGCCAGGGACCACCTCAGTCCGCCCTGCTAAAGCCATGTGCTTTTGGGGACCTCTCTCACACAGCTGGGCCAAATCCTAATCAGACCGGAAACGGGCACCTGAGTGGGGTTTACATCTTGCGCACAGACTCAGTAAGCCATGAGAAACAAGGCCCAGAACTGCCACCTGAAGGGAACGTCTGGGTGGGACAGGTGGCGAGGACACAGATGTCACAGGTCCACCACTGATGACCGCCGTTGTTGTGCAGCTGGGTCTCTGTCACCTGGGAGGTGTCTGCATCTCAGCAGGTGTCTGGCAGAAGCTGTGTGATCACAGAAATAGCTCTGAAAACTCAAAGAGCAGTGTTGGTCAGTTCTGGGTACTCCGAGCAAAGTTCAATGCAAGAGGAACGACCTCCCTGGCACTAACCAGTCTCAAGAAGGTGGAAAAGAACACAGATTTGATGAGAGGGTCAGTCTGTAAGCATCTAAGTTGGAGCTTATGGGGCTATCCCTGCAGCCTAGCAAGTGACAAGACAGATGCTTCACCACAGATGCCCAGGAGCCTTACACCAAAGACATGAAGACTTCCATGGACCTTCCCACCCAAGCCCAGCACTTCATTCGGCCCAAGGAAGCCACCACCAGACTTGGGGAGGAAGGGAGGCAGAGCACTCTGTCCGGACCAGATCTCTGATGGTTAGTCACAGGGGACTGCCAGAGCAAGCTGGCTAGAGGCCCACTAAAGCTGTAAACACTTCTATCTCCCCAGAAACAGCCATGACTGTTCACCCTCAAAACAGTACCCAGACCCCAAACCCTCTCAGGACAAGGACTTGAAAAGTCCATCCTTCCAATGCTAGTCTCAGAGGTGGGCAGGTTAAAACTCCCCTCCTCCAAAGCTCCAAGGACACTGGGCAAGAAACCACAGCGAGCAGAACTCAGGCCGCCAGATGGACAGACCAGCAGGAACTTACCCACCACCAGTGTGGGGAGTCTCCTTTCCTCTCCCTGCCCAGGGATATTCAAGGGTCCCCATTTCACCTACAGCAACACGAAGCATGAAGTAAATCCAGTCTGTGGTTTGGAAAATGCTTCTTGCCCTGCCCAGCTGACCCACCGATGCGATGTACCATACAATTATTCTAAACATTCAGAAACAGGAACAATCCCACACACTGCTCTGATAACAGCCTGACTCTGTTCCAGAGATGAAGGAGCCCAGGCACCGAAAGATGACGTACGAAATCGGTTGATACGTGCGAGGTACAGAAAAGCAGTGTCTGGAAGATGAAAACTTTCAATGCACATTGGCTACGATTGTTGTCACCATGACAACACTGTGCTTCCAAAAGGACAGCTTATGTGGGGTCAAATATAATGTTAGCTACAGAAATGTTGGTCTTATGCTTAGAAAGTAATAAGCCATATGTTTCCTTTATCTCATGGTCCCTTTGTGGACAATTTTAGGTCATTTTGGCACTAAGGTACCTCTTTGAGTTCCTTCTCTTAAGGACAAGTTATGGTGAACAACAACCCCATGTCTGCCCTGCGGGTGCCGGCAGGGAGCTGAGTGCAGCCCATCAAAGCCACCTTACTCTGCGCTCACGGGAGACCAGGCAAGGAGAGAAACAAAGAAGATGCCTCACTGCCCTCGGAAAAGTTGAAACAATTTTCTTTTGTAAAAACAGAAACTCTGGATCCTACAGAAGTTTCCAAGGCTGCTATCATCAAGGTCAGCTATACACTTTTACAGACCCACACTGCTTAAGACAGAATTTTTATTTTTTTATAGAAAGGTCAGTATCAAAAAGGAGCTTGCCAACAGTCAAGGGCACCAAAGCAGTGTATTTGCATGGCACCTTTCTCCATCCCAAACCCAGGCTCCCCGAGGTGTAAGGAAGCCCAAGCACCTGATCCCATGGGTGCCCCCAGCCACCCACTCCAGCAGGGTGCTCACGGGCTTCTTGGTAACGCATGCCCACGACACAGGCTCAAGCTCAGAGACCATTATCCGATGTTTCAAGAATATCCAACGGACAGTAGTCTTAGCTTATGCCCACAGAAATAGCAAAAACGATCTTGAAGTGCCCACGTTTTTCTATCTGCACTTCACCTCCCCACATCTTCTGTTAAATGTTGTGTCTTAATTATTTTTTTTTTGTAATTTAGAAAACGTAATTATAATGAGTCACCCTCTCAATGTAACAGAGTGTTCAGTTGAGTTACAAAAGATGATCACGGGTTTGCACCGGCAAGTAATGACTGTTTCACCTGCAAGAACAGGCTTGCTCTCTACTGAGGGGCTGGGGGTCGGCAGGCGGGGAGTGGGGCAGGAGAGGCTGGGAGTGCCTCCGAGCAGGGCACGGGTGACAACGCGAAATGACCCGGTCGACAAGAACTGCAGTTACCGGGGCTCCTACCCCCTTCCAACCACCCCTCCCCTCGCTCTGCCAACCCCCCCAGCATGAATGCTTCCCCTCCACCCTCCACGCACACCACAGCTGCCCCTTCCACGACTTGGAGTGGGAGCGTCAAGAAATCCTAAAGTTGTGGTTTGATATCAACATGCCATCAAATTCCAGAAATTATTATTAAGAAGAAAGGCCAAAATATTTCCATATGTCCTGTAGGTTGAATTATGCGTCTAACTGTGCACTCTAACAGGGAGAAGGGCCGAGAAACTGCGAATCTGGGCTCTGGGGGGAGAGTCTTACATTCCTCACCCTTTGGTCCCATGCTGAGGGAAGATGCTTTTCTTGTCCACCCCTGCTATCACCCTACTTTTTAAACTACCTCAGAATAAGAGCATTAATTAACACTGACTAATTTGGGAGTGAAAAAATTCCTTTCATCTGCTTTCCATTTTTTAACTTTTAATCAAAGTCCAGGAAACAGAAGGAATAAAAAGGAAATTTTTCAATAAGAGTACACATTTCGAACATCCACATGGGATTACAGAGTGCTTAAAAAATGTCTTGGATGGGCACAGACCAAAACAGGTTTGCGAGTACAAAGCTCCACTCTATTCCAATTGAACAGCTTCCACACCATTCAGATCTGCTACCCCGACACCCCTGCAAAGTAATTTAAACTCAACGTTGGACGCTGGTTCTGACGACGTGAAAACAAAACACGAACTCGAGCAGCGAGGCTGCCTGTTCGACATTTCCTTTCACAGTGTCTTTTCCCCAGGACATTCCGAAAGGCCTGGCTTTAAAAAGAGCCACAGGAACCGCCCACTCCTTAGAACACAAACCTTTGATCAAAGACCTTTGCTGAAGTTCTCTTCCTACATTTGAACCCTTGTAGGACGGGGTGCGCCTACTTTGCCAATGGGTTATGAAGAGCTGCTGTTCCACGTGTCTGTCCCTTCTCCCCAGCAACGGTCAGAGAGTCCCTTCCACACACCTGGACTCATCGCGCGGGCCCACGACTCACCCGTCCAGAAGATCCATGGTGGTGGATGCCACTTCAGCAAACAGGATTACTTTTCCAAGCTGCTTTGTCTGCAGGTTTTGTTGGTAGATCTCCAAGTTAAAGTGCTCTGATGAGAAGGCCGTTGTGTCGGTCACCACAGGCAGAGTGGCTGGCGTGACTTCCACTTCAGACGTGCAGGAGGGGACAAACTTGAGAGACAGCTTGCTGGATTTTATGACCCCTCCAGGACCCACCTGTTGCCCCAGCCACTGCATGAGAGGATCCCGGATTTCCTGAGTCGTAAAGAAAGAAACAGAAAGGCCGTAACTCAGCATTGTGTTAGACGACAGGAGCTTTTCCTTAAGATGGCGTTTTGGTAATACAAGCACTTCCCAATCGTGAGCAGGAAAAGCTAGATTCGCCCAGACCCGTGTGGCTCAGCTCGCTGGCCATCATCCTGCAAAGCGAAAGGCCACCAGTTCAATTCCCGGTCAGGGCTTGTACCAAGGTTGCAGGTTCAGTCTCCAATCGAGGCGCATACAGGAGGCAACAGATCGATGCTTCTCTTGCACATCATTGTTTCTCTCCCTCCCTCTCTTTCTCCCTCCCCTCCCCTCTAAAAAAAAAGGTAGATCTGTGAATTCTGAACATTTAAACTGTTATGCAATAGACAGTAAGTATGCTAAGCATGCTTGTACTATAAAAATAACCTGTCTGGAACCAGGATCCAAGGAAACAAGTAGAGTTCATTATTAAACTTTTTATCCTATTCTCCGAAGTCCCTCTGTACATTTTGCAGAAAACTTGTATCTTTATACTTTGCCCACAAGGAAATTCATTATCCTGTCAGGGAGAAAACATAAAATCGAGCTGAAAGCCATCATAGAAGACAAAGCACTAAGATCCACAGAACACCGGCTCTCGGGTCCACAGGACCTCCACCTCCGCTGTCACCAAGCCACCAACGGGCCACGGACAACAAAGAAGCACTTTTTCATACCAGGAAAATAATGGGGTGCCTGCCCACAGGTTGCATTCTCTTTGTCCCAAATGCGGGTCAAGGTAGGGGAAGACTGAACCTACATAACCTAGAAAAGAGCCTCGATCCTACCCTGAAGCCATGAGGAGTCTTAGAGCTGCCCCAGAGGCTGACACTTCCTCTCGACCATGGGGCGCTCAGAAATCTCTTTCCGGGGTGGAGCATCAGGGAACTAGCTGTGGGGTCGGGAGAGTCCCTGTCCCCAGAGGCCTGCACCAGTAGTACCAAAATCTGTCAGTCACAGTGAGTGCAGATCCAGGCTCCCGGGCCACCTTCATACAAGTGCCAGGCCTCTCAAAAGAGAAAGCATGTCCCTCTGTTAACATCAGGGGTGTGTCACGAGCTTCCAGTGGCTACAGAGAAGCAGCTCCAAAGATAAAATTGCATTCAACTAAACTCAGTGAAGGAAACTTTAAAACTCATTTCCATCTTGCAGAAAATACAGAAGGCAGAGGAGCAAGTTAAATGGCTTCAGAAGGAAGCAATCAGAGGAAAACCGGAAGGTGAGACATTTCGCAGAACAGGAATCTTCAACCAGCCAATGTCTCACAAGTGAAGAGCTGAGGGTGGGCCAGAAAAGAAAACACAATCAAGTGGACCGCATAAAAACCAAGAGCATTAAGAACTGTGGCTCTTCTAGAGACAAAGTTAAGAAAAATAAAAGACACACAGCGGACTGGGAGAAACAACTCTCAATACATGTGTCTGACAAAGGACTCACAGCCAGAAAGTAGTCTTATATCCTGAAAACAGAATTATGAGAACACACACAATTCCACTGAGACATCAGCAAGAAGGTTTGACCAGAGACTCCCCAAAAGAAAACATCAGATGGTCAACAAGCACGGGAAGAAGACCCAGTATCACTTGTTACCGGGGAAATACAAACAAAAACCGCAGTGAGATGCCACCACACACCCACTAGGACAATTAGAATTTTGAATTCTGACAGTATCTAGTGCTGGCAAAGATGTGAGGTCACTGGAACTCGTGGTGGGGATATAAAACAGTACAATGAGTTTAGAAAACAGTTTGGCAGTTTCTTGTCAAATTAAACATACCCTTACCATATGACCCAGAAATTCTATTCTTAGGCATTTACCCGAGAAAAATGAAAACACATGTCCACACACAGACTTGTGCATGAATGGTCGGAGCAACGTTACTCATAATAGCCAAGAAGTGCAGGCAGCTCAAATGCCCCCCAACAGGTGAACAGATAGGCAAGTCACAGCACAGCCACATGATGAACACGACTCATGAAGAACAAGGAATGGAATACTCATAAGTGCAGCAGCAGCACAGATGAGGCTCGGAAAGAGAATCGGAAAGAGAATGTTGATCAAAACAAAAAAGACAGAAAAGCGCAGACGCAGAAGAGTATGTACCATGTGATTCAACTTAGCTGGAATTCCGGAAGAGACCGACATTCTCTCCAGTGAGAGAGAGCTGATCAGTGATTACCAAGGAGGCTGGCATGCAGCCGGACACTGGGGACGATGTGGAGGCATGTCTCGATGGCAAAGGTAACTACTCAGGGCGTAGACGTTCATCAAACTACACCAAAGTGGGTGCATTTTCTTGAATATAAATCACACTTACAGATGATTTTTCAAGTGCAAATAGCAACAAGCTTGTGCAACCCTGAAAAATAACTGAAGTTCACAAGACCCTAGATTCACTAATGTCCAAAAGGGCACTGGTACCCCAAATGCCAAAGAAATCAGTGCTCAAACTTACATTGCGTGCAAATACACAGAAGGGGCTACTCTGTCGTTAGTTAACAGATTGCAACTCCTGCTACGGGCAGTGCAGCCAAGGTCAGAGATGTACACACGCTGCGTCCCGTCCCATTAGAGCCACTTCGCCCATCACTTGTCTCATTGGCCACGTGAACCCATATAAGAAGATTCAGTCAGTGAAACATAAGCCGCACCTCTGATTCAGCTGGACTGGGAATATCTGTTACCATCGCTGTGTGTGTTTTGGTTGCCCTTTTCCCAAGAAACACCAAACAACTCATCTTAACCCATAAAGGTTTTCTACCTCCAAGACACATTGGCCTCATTGTAGCTAATCAGATTAGTCGGGCTTTGGTCATAACACTGTGAGCTGCTAGGCGACCAGACGCGTGTGACCCAGAAGATGAACCCACAAAGCCACGGAGCACAGGCCCTTTCACAGGTGTCTCATCAGTGCGAGGCACTCGAGGAAGCAGGAACAGGTAATCTGCTCAGTGACACGCCCGTTCTTCCCACGGCATTTACAGACTGGTGTTTTGCAGCCCACTGCACACTGACTCGGAGTCTTCACACACATGGTGAGGACACACAGCACAGCGGATCTTTATCGTGGAAAGAGGGTGCTCCTCAAAGAGCAGGGCTGCCTTCCTTGAAGGTGGGGACTGCTTGTGTGGCAGCGGCCACCCTCAGGGTGGACGTTCATTCTGAACCACCAAGCAGAGCACAGCGGGGGGCGGGGTCTGAGATGAGTGTGCTCCTCCTGACCCGACAGGGCAGGGCCCCTGTGAAGACACTTCTGTGCCAGCCTTGACCCTTGCCTCACAGATTCCTCCTTGGATGGCCTGGGTCCCCCGCCCCTGTCCCTCCCTCTGCCTTCCTGCTTCCCCAGTGCGAGCAGCCACGATCCCAAGCAGTCACCCCAGGATGCCTGGAAGGTCTTCTAGTTTCAGTGACACATTGCTGAAAGCAGTCAAACCCCACAAACATGCAGGCCAACTGTCAGCAACAGACATTTGAAGCAGGGACATGTTTTATTTGTCTCACCCATTTTGAACTACTGTCACTTAAAAATCAGGACACTTCTTATCAAATTTCCTGGTGCTTTGAAAGAAATGGAAACTCTTTCTCACATGCCAATAACTGGCTGGAGCCATGCAACACTGTCCTCCTTACTTGGGAACACAGCTGGACTCCTGAGTGCCACCTCTGCTGCCTCTAGGCATTGGGGTTTGAGACCGTTCTTCTTGGCCCTGGTACCAAGCCTGGCAGCAAGCCAGCAAGATCTCCCGTGGGGCCCGGGTAATGCTTCTGTCCAGTTAGGTCCAGCTGACTTCATCAGAGTGACTCTAGTGACACCGACTCAAACCAGCAGGGGAAGAATTCGGCAATTCTTCAAAAAGTTAAAGAGAATAAACACAGGACTCGGCAATTCCCAAATGTGTACCCACCAGAAATAAAAGCAGGGGCTCAGACGGACACTGGAACACCAACGTTCACAACGGCATTTCCCACCGGGGCCAAAAGGCAGAAATAGGCCAGGTGTCAACAGGGAGTCGGCAGAAAAACAGATGAACAAATGGGAAATACGTACACACGGAACACTCTCCTGCCATAAAAAGGAACAAGGTTCTGATAGATGCTACAATAGGAAAGGACCCTGACAACACTGCCGAGTGAAATATGGCAGACACAGAAGGACCAATACGGTATGATTCTCCTTATATGAAGTACCTAAGACAGGCAAATCCACAGAAACAAAGTAGAAGAGAGGCTACCAGGAGCTGAGGGGAAAGAAAATTGGGGCGTTATTGATTAATGGGTACAGAGTCTCTGTTTGGGGGGATAAAAGAGTATTGGAAACAGATAGTGGGGACGGTCACACAACGCTGTGAATGAAATTAGTGTCACTGAATTGTACACTGAAAGATGGTCACTGTGGACAACTTTATGTCACCTACATTTTACCATTGTTTTTTTAAAAAAGAGCAAGAGAAGGGGTCAAGGTCTCGACCACTTTTCTCCCTGAGGTCCCCTGTCCTGTCTGCAATCAGTCCACCCCCACCCCCCCACTGAACGTCCTGCACATGGAGGACACGGAGGGGCAGCCTGGGCAGCCAGGGCCCTCACTGAGCCTGCCTTGGGGCTCCTTCCCACCCAACCTGCAGAGCATCCAGTGAGGCCACTCCAGGGACCTCTCAGAACAAGACTTCCCATCACGATGGAGAAGTGACGGGCACTATCTCTTGCTACAAGATTTTAAGTTGTGTCATCTGACACTAGACTGCATCTGTGGTAAGAAAGCAACCATTCACTGCACACCCACCCCATGAGAAGCCCCACGCTGGGTGCTTTAAACTGTGGACCCCAATCCTCAGCAAGCAACACCTCTGTACCGGAGTGCTATCCCAGAAGAGAACAGGGCGCCTCAGGTGGCACAGTGGTGCCCACACCACACGTAAGTCACAGAGCTGGGGCCTGACTCCATGATGCCAAATCTGCCTGCCTCCTAAATCCCTGCTCCGACCCCTGCCCCACAGCCCTCACAGGACCTGACCCAAAATGGAGCAACGCAGCAAATGCCCGCTGACTGTCATCAAAACGCCAAAGGCCTCACAAGGAGAACGTAAACTCGATGTGATACGCAACTATGAAATAGTGACAACAGAGGTGCATCTGGGGTGGAGCAGGGGAGGTGCGGGCGGGGAGGGGAGCAGGCAGGGGAGGGCGTGCACGGTTCGGAAAGTCTGTGAGAGGACGTGGCACAGACAAACAAGGTGCTATCGTTTAAGTGAGTGACTACTCAGCACTCTCTGGTTTCAGACACAGGTGGCACATTCAAAAGGATTCAACCAAAGGGACACTTAACAGACCCAGGCAAGCCAGAGCCACCACAGGGGCTGTGAGCTCAGAGGGCTGAGAGGGAAGAGGAAATCCAGCCGTCCTTCTCACCCCCTGCTCCTCCTGCCAACACAACTCTGTGAGCAAGAGCAGCCAGAGCCCAGGAAGGGGCGGAGAACAGGGGACACGGTCACCTGGACAGTGGCCAACACACCTGCTAGGAGAGAGCCCAAAGTGGCTGGAGCTGACTGAGGGCCTTGCTCTGTAGGGCCAGCCCTGATGTCACGTGGGCCCAGCAACCAGATGAATTTCTACACATCCTGGTCCTTCACTAGTGACCAGAGCAGGTCTGAGATGACGACCCTGGATTCACGACAGACGGGATCAGCTAGCTAAATCTGCGCTGGTCACAGTTGTTTCTAAGTCCCCGATGCCTGGGACACAGCAGGCACTCCATCACATCTGCTCCCCGTGCTCCTGTTGTTGTGTAAGGTATCGCTCAGGCTGAGGCTCTCTGTGCAAGGCCACGCATTTACTGCATTTTGTTACCTGCCAACTCACGAAGGAGCACAAAGGCTGGGTGGACCCGTAAAACAGGGGTAATGAATAAGTCGTTTCTAACAAGGCCAGTTTTATGGGCATCACACCTCTGCTGGGCCGAGCGGGCTCGTTTGAGAGGTGAGACCTACTCTGCGAGTGTGGGACCAAAGAAAGCCACGGCCGACTCTAAAAGGAAGGGACGCTTCATGGGTCGGGGCTGAGCCATCGCCCCGCAGGAGAGGCGCTACCTTCCACCCGCAGGCTCGGGGGTGTGGGCTCAACAGCCGAGCCGTCTCCAGGGCCTTCATTAAGCCTGCCTGCCTGCCTGCCTGCAATGCCGCCATTTGCCCCCATCCAACACAAACAGGCTTCTGACAGAGCTGGGGACCTGGCCTGGGAAGCCAAGAAGACTGAACTATGAGCCAGGACGCAAGAGGGACACCTGTGGGCGCCCTGCCCTGTGTGCCCGGAGGTGGCGTGTGCTGGGTGACGTGCGCACTTGCACAGATGTGACCGCCCATACCTCCACGACACTGAGTGGTGCAGGCCTGGACCACTCGGCACGGCCCTGATTTTGAGGACATCACAGGGCTCCACCATCCCATCCTATTTGCCCATCATCTGTTGGCCTGGCCTTGACCCTCTGGAGAGCTGTGCCCACGTGGGGCAGAGGACCGCAGCTCAGAATCGGGTCAACAGCTCTGCCACCAACGAGCTGGGAGGTGCTGCCTCTTCGGGACCTCAGTTTCTTCATTTTTAAGACAGCTTCCAGATGCAGTGAATAGTCCCAAACGTTTACTTTTCAAGGCACTAGAACGACCACTCTCGAAGTCCGGTATTCAAATACACATGGTGCCTGAAAAGAGAACTGGCCAGTCTGAAGAGGATTCTGGGAAAGCCGAGAGCTTTCTATCTAGTCCACTTATGTTAACGAAATTTCGTTTGTACCACTGGCTGTCACCGCGACACTCTGGAAAATTCAGAGAATCCCAGGGAATATCGCGTGGGGGTGGGATGCTTACAATACCACCCTAAGTGCGCAGAAGGAGGGCAGAAAGGCACATGAGCACTCAAGGGATGGGGTCTGAGAAGTCTGCACTTCAGAAGGCGCCGCCAGTTCATAGGAAGGAGCAGCCGACCGACCCATGGGTCCTCGGTATTGTTTCTAAACCGGAAAGCACATTAATAAAAGATAAAACTCTGTCCCTGGCTGGTGTGGCTCAGTGGATTGAGCACTGGCCTGCGAACCAAAAGGTCACTGGTTCGATTCCCAGTCGGCACAGGCCTGGGTTGCGAGTCAGGTCCCCAGTAGGGGGACACAAGAGGCAACCGCACATTGATGTTTCTCTCCCTCGCTTTCTCCCTCTCTTCCCCTCTCTCTAGAAGTAAATAAATAAAATCTAAATAAATAAAATAAAAAAACCTCTTCCCACTTTCTCCTAAAACTCCATTTTGTCAGTTATCCTCAGGCACGTCAACGGCCGATTCTTCTCGACCAGTTGTTTAGGAAATTCCCATTAGAGCTGAATAAAGGGTGACTGAGCGGGACTGGACCGGGCAGCCAATCCTAGCTGGCTGGGCAGCTGGCCTGTCCCCTGAGGCCCCGCGGGTCTCCCACACACAGGAGCAGGGGAAGCATTTCACAATACAGTAGTGGGAAAAGCCAAAACACTTTTTCAGTATTCACACAAAACACACTTACTAAATGCCTACTATGGGCAAAATCCTGGAAAAGTGATACAAAAATGGACAACATATGGTCCTTGCCTTCAAATGATCTTGGATTACAGTTTGATGGGGCGGACAGATACTCACATAAATAATACGAGCGTACTTGTACACTATTTACACTTGACACACACACACACATTCTTTTAGAAGTAAGCATTCAGCTCTCGGGTCCAAGTCGCAGGCCTTGCGTTGGAGAGTTGAAAGAAAAATTGTAAATCCTGCAACTCACGACGTGATCACGGGGGGAATTTTCCTCAAGCATGGGGCAGAATCCCTTTGTTGAGCATAAAAGATCAGCGAGTCGTCCTCACAGCATATGGCTCTAAGATGTTTTCTGTTCTGTGACAGCACTTTCAAGTCATCCTACTGTAAGAAGTTGACATGTGTTGACCTGTGTGAGATGGGATACGCCCAGAGTCCGATAGGGTGACAACCAGCCCCCCAGACCCATCGCAAGTCAGCAGGCTCCTGGTTTTACTTCAATTACAGGGATTACAGAAACCGTGCCATTCACCCGCCAACCCCTAGAAGCAACAATGCTGAAGGCCACGCTCTCATGAACAACTTATCGGGAAGGCCTGTCCTTTGTGTTTCACACAAAGGCAGTGACGTATGCATTTTTTCTTTTTTCAAAAAAACCCGAACCCTCTTTATCAAAATGAGGTAAAATGTTAACCAGGGGTAAATCCAGGTGAAGGTTATATGGGGGATTTGACCTATTCTTTCACCCTTTCTTAACTTTTAGTTGTTCTTAAGTAAGTTGGGGGAAAATGAGGGGATGTGCTCCGGAGAGTGTCAGTCACCTGCCATCTCTGATATTTGCTGGTCATTTTTGCTCTGCTATTAATTCTGGAATCATCAAAGATGGAATTTTTGTAAAAAACAAACAAACAAACAACCCCCAAGAAGACCTTTTAGGGTTTCATGCCTCGGTTGAACCAGCAGGACCCTTCATGCTGTCTACATTGGGATGGGGTCACTAAGGCCTCTCCATGCAAGAACACCTCCCAGAAAAACCAACTTCTGATCGCCAAGGGCCATCCCCCCGGAGGCCGGGTCCCTGAAGTCCAAACGCAGGAAGTGCTCTCCCCGAGCAGGAACCCCACTGCACTTCGTGAAGCTCTGCAGTGTGTGTGGAATCAGTGTGTTAATAACAGCTTGGCACTGAATGAAAAACACACAAGTCTTAATCTTAGGTCTTGAATCGCGTCCAGGTCCTACGTCATTCCTGGCTGGAAGGGACACAGCCATGAGCGTGCTTGGTGACGGGAGGCTGTGCGGTGAGACCTGAGTTTTGAAACCAGGGCTGGTAGCTGAACAAAATTTACTGGTTGTAGAAAAAGCAAACTTGCCTCTCGGGAGGTGAGCTCAGCCTCACCACTCTGACAGCAGCCCCTGGCGGCTGGCTTGGTAAAATGTGTCGGCTCCCGCACCGCAAGTGCTGACCTCGCTGTAAAGAAGGCTGCTCGCCAGCAGACCGGCGTTCCAGGGGACAGCTGGGGGTGACTAGGGAGGCAGCAAAAGTCCAAACTAAGGGCACCGCTGAGTCACATAAATTACCAAGTCATGAGGGTGCCTATCTTTTGCATTTGAAAAGAAGGGGGGGAGTACTGTCTTTCAAAAGTAGAAAAAAAAATAGAATTCATTTTAAGAGGGCAAGAGAGTAATGCAAGGCAGATAATACTTCCCTTAGTTATCTTGTTCCGTAATTGTGTAGGACACCTTTCGATATTCAAGGAGCCCCGATTCCTGCCTGGAATAAAGTATGCTCTGTCTACACCTCCGCATAGCATCACCGACACACTCGTTTCCACAGAGGAAGTGCTGGGAATTCCTACTGTAACGTAAGGAACATGGCAGAAACTTCTAGAAAATGCTGCTGTCATTCACTCCAAGAATAAAGCAGTCAAGACGGCGAGGCCCAATTTCTGACCCGGATTTACCCCATTTCACTGCGGTAAACAGCACCACGCTCCGAGGCTGACAGTGGGCTTCAACGGCAGACAGCCGTGTGGAGAAGCCGCGGCTGCAGCCCGACTTCTTCGTAAGGTGCACTCTGTCCTTCACTGTGAGAACAATCTGGAAACAATCTGCTGGGCAGCTGCTCTCATCAACAAACTGTTTATTGTAAGAAAGTGGCTGGGTCAAAGGCTGAACACCAACCTGAACCGAAAGCACGCGGAGTGAAAATCAATCCCCCCCTGCTAAGGAAACGCAGGACTTCCGCAGGCAGAAAAGACAGGGCGAGGAACTCCTGCCGAGTTGTAAAGCGGGAGAGTCGGACAAAACTCCCCGATTTCAATGTGCAAAGTTGTTCTGCACATTATTACAAATGGCTACTTGCTGCTGTTTTCAGAATGGCCTAATAATGGGGCTGAAATATGGCATTCAAAAGAGGCACAGAAATCAACTTCCCAGCACTTCCGCCCAAAAAGTTACAATGGGTTTACCCAGTTGCTTTCTTCTTCTGTTTGTTTTATAAAGGACCAACACGTAGCCATCTGTAAAGACGTCTGTCTCCTTAGGAACTGGAACACTGACTGCATGGGAGAGTCTATGAAGGGATTGTTTTCTGTGTAACAGTGCTCCCTTGGCTATGTTTTTAAATGCATACACTAACAAGTTCACAGGTAAGCCCTGGACAGTGGTCCTCAGCGGGTTGGAGCATCATCCTATGCACTGAGAGGTCCCAGGTTCAATTTCTGGTCAGGACTCATACCTAGGTTGCAGGTTTGGTCCCCGGTCAGGGAGAGTTCGGGAGGCAACCAATCCACGTTTCTCTCTCACGTCAGTGTTCCTCTCTCACTCCCTTCCTTTCCCCCCCACCAAAAAAAAAACAGTAAATATATCCTTGGGTGAGGATTAAAAATTAATTAATTAATTAATTAGATATTTACAGATGAGAGATGAGACTTGCCTCAGAATAACACAGGAGCAGGAGAGGGTAGAACAAGATGAGACAATGCTGGCCAGAACAGAAGACTGCGAGGCGGAGCGCTCAGTGCCCAGGCTCAGTACATTATTCTGTTTCCTTTTGTATATTTGAAATTTTCTATGAAATGCAAGGTGGTGCGAAAATAGGTCTACCATAGTTCATATGGAAAGTTACATGATGATTAATAAATAATACCAGAATAAACTGTGTTTCTTTTGCACACTCACAATTATAAACCTACTTTCCCCCCACGCTGTATTTTATTTTACTTGCACACACAGTGCAACAGTGACAAGAAAGAATAAACTCTTTTTTCTTAACTGTAAGCAAAGTATTAACCTACCGAAGCGAACTTCTCCTTGAGGACACATGTACCACGGTATTACTAGCTGTTCCACAAGACTGTTTTTGAGCAATGTCTGAAACAGAGCCGTTAAATTCTAAGTCAAAAGCTGGGGAAGCAGAAAGAGCCATTCAGGGATCCACCCAGCCCAAAGCTGTCAGAAATGGTGCCACAAGGAGGTGTCTGGGGTCTAATATGGAGCGTGAGCTGGGAAGAAAGCCCCGCTACTATGGAAGCCGGGCACCACAGGTTCAAAACAGCCAACGCAGCACGCAAACTGGAAAACCTTGTTTGTACATTTGAGGCTGCTATCCAGGTTGCATGGGTAATTCTTAAGTTAACAGGGAAGGTAATTTGAGAAAGAGCCTCAAGTAAAATGAAGCAGAAGCATAACTTTCTTTCATTGCACTTAACTATGGAAGTTATCACATTTTTCCAGTATAAGGATGAAAAGGGTTATAATCACAAAATCTCAGAAAAGAATGCATCCAAAGGAACGACTTAAAACATTTCAAAAAAAAATTTTTTTTTTTGCATCTCATTTTTTTCCTGGGACCGGCATGATGGCACAGAGTCCTAGAAAGGATGCGAAAGGTCATCTCATCCACCCTCTCCCAGAGAACAGAGAATTCAGTGGCTGTCCTTTAAAAGGCCATCTTCTGGGACACACCTATTTAGCCAACCTGAGACACCACACCTAATCCCATCATCACCGAAGGAAATACTCACAAAGAGGAGATTCTTCAAAATTCCAGCCCTTTGCCTTTAAAGCATTTTATGGACTAAACAGCCAAACAACAACGTCAACCATCATGAATATCAAAGTTGCCCGTGGAAAGCAACACTAGAATATCTAGGCAATTCTAGGCTAAAAGAGCCTCCCACCCCATTCCTCCCCCCAAAAATGAACCACCATGTTTTAATTTAGGGAACCATGACTTACTGATTTCTTTTAAAAGACATATTTCCTCACTTACAGAGCTTAAAACCAGGCAGGGGATCACCTGTGCCGCCCCATCATTGTACTGTCTGCTGTATGGAGGATCCATTTCCTTTCAAAGACAAGAAAACAACCCGTCAAATGCTTCCCTATGGCACAGAAGTGCAAAGCTTTACAAGGTTTCTAAAAAGAATATTGCATTTTAACTTTAATTTTTCAAACTTTTACTTTGCCTGCAGCAGGCAAGTGGTCTAAACTAGAAGTTTGGACAGTTCAGGGCTCAGGAAACACTCGTGGTTTGGGATACTAATAAGGAGCCCAGCGGCGTGTCCCTTCCGAATCCTGCTGCTGACTGGCGACGCTCCATGCCAGTCCGTCTTCGCAAGGGATTCTTTTTAGAATTTGAATTTAAATCTCAGGTGTGAGTGCGAACACAATCCATCTCTTCACCCCTAAGCCCTCTCTCCCCACACTTGGACACACGCACGGGAGACACACAGAACTCACACCCATACGACAAAATTATGTTTCAACCTGTGTCAGTGGGAGAGTGCATTTCTTTTTCAGCAGAAATCTCTAGGTGGTACAACCTACGAGTCCCTCGTCCCCAGGGGGAGGGGAGAAAAAGACCTCTCCACCGAGGAAGGGTCTATTTCAGCAGTCTTACAGCGTCTTCTTGAAGCTTTAGTTAAAACAAACACATGAATATATATTTTTAATTCGTGTTAAAATCATAAACACGCACATACCACTGAAGACGATCAAAACAAACGCTCCGAAGACTAAGCTGTCATCTATAAAGCCACATCACTCGGCCGGCCAAATGCAGTCTGAGCTCCAGAACGCAAGTCATGGTCTGCAGCACCCACATGTCTCCCACTGACTACACCCCTACACTGAAGCCTGAAGACATTCTCAGAAAGGCGAACACAACACAAGCAGAGGGACCGAGCAGAAGTGACACTGGGACATTCGGTGCCCTGCAGGCTGTGTGGCCGCCCCGGGCCCAGCAGAGCTGGGACGGAGGCCTCTCCGCAGAAGCAGCTACGGGGCCGAAACAGGAACGAAGCTAAAAAAGTGGCTCGCACTCCCTCATCTCTGAGAGAAAGAGACTGATGAACAGACAGACAGGCCAACCCAGGCTGAGCAGACCTGCTGCCACGCTGGCCTGCTCTCACAGGGAGACCGGGGACACCTTCCCCTGCACCGGCCTGGCTCACCACTGACATCCAGAGCAGGTAAGTGCCCCCCCCACCTCAGGCCAGGCAGACAGACACCACTCGGGCCCACAGATCGCCTGTCAGTCTTAAAGTGCAGAAACACCACCAACATTTTTAAGACAGCGCAATTCCCGCAGCGACATTCTCAATGTGGCACGAATAGAAGCACAACGTGCCCCCAGCTGTCGTTCACATTTATCAGCTGGAGGTCAGGTCTCAGACCCCAGGGCTCCCGACCTGAGAAGGACACACCTCGGCTGCTCCCACGGGCACCTCGCCGCCACGTGGCCCCCGGCTGGCTCCACACCTGCCCAGATCATGCGGCATGGGCCCTTTGATCCAGCCTGCCCTCTCACCCGGACCAGTGCAGGCTCCCTCCCCGGGATGTCTTTTTCGACTTGGGAGCCCGCCCGCTCTGAGGACCGCTGCAAGCCCTCCCGGAGACAGCTCCAATCGCCTTCCCCAGGAGCTACCCGTGAGCCGTCCGCTCGCACATGGCAGCTATTAGGGCTGATGGAGAAGACGAAAAACATTTGGTCCCAGAGGGTTCTTTTCTCCGAAGAGCCTGTTTCCCATCCGCACATCTGAGACTGCACAACGGAGGATGTGAATAGTCTGAGGAAATAAAACCAGCCTGCCCGGACAGGCCGCTGTCCCTGGGACGCCGCCGCCGGAGAGAGGTCCCTGTCACTCAGAGGCCCGCCCGCCCTTCCCCAGGCCAGCCGGCAAGAGCGCAAGGTCCACAAAACGGAAACTCGAACGCCACCGAAGTGCACAACAACCAGGGTGTGCTTGTGTCTCCCGGCGCGTGCCCTCAGTCCCCGCCTTGACTTCGGCCCAGAAGCAGCGACGCTCCCGAGGAGCTGCTTTGAAACATTCTTGTGGAGACAAGACTCCAGTGAGAAGACAGTACACACAGTAGCTGAAAGCCTCTGTCCCCAAACCACAGAACAGAAGAAAGGCAGCTAAGGAAAACACCCCACATGTCACTTCAACGTCAAAACCCATTGTGTCACCTCTGCCACGGGTATTGTGTCTGGTAACAGGAAGCCCGTTAACATGAACAAAAAATGTCCAGTTTAGGGGAAGAGCAAAGGAAGAAAGAAAGGAGAGAGAGGTATATGAAAGAGCCTTAAAAACATTCATAGCTATAAAAGCTTTGAAATGTTTGCTTTAATCTGCCAGCTGCTCTTTCGCTGGGGCCGACTGTAAAAGCTGCCACGGCCCCACGTCAGCCGCATGTCAAAAGCTATTCAGGGTGCACCTGGAATTCTGACTTTCTCTCTAATTTGGATCTCCAAAATTAGTTTTTAAGCTGTATTTTAAAGTAACACCAGAAGTCTCCCTCACTGTACATTCAAGATTCAGAGCCAGGATTAAAGGTGTCTGTACCAAACACCATGCTTCAAAAAATGGAGAATTCTGATGAACTCAGAACAACCCATGAGACTCTTCAGTTTGCTCTTCTGAGGGAAAAGGACCCCTCCCCGGCCCCTCACCTCGGGGCCACTGTGAGACCAGATAAGACCAGGACACATGTGAAGGCACTTGGTTAACTATACAGCATGCTAGGAAGGAACTGCCCTGGCCGGTGGCTCGGCTGGTTGGAGAGTCGTCCCATATACCAAAAGGTCATGGGTTTGATTCCCGGTCAGGGCACATACCTACGTTGCAGGTTCGATCCCCAGTCAGGGGTCAGGGCACGTATGGGAAGCAACTGATGCATGTTTCTCTTTCACATCAATGTTTCTCTCCCTCCTTCCCTTCCTCTCTCTAGAATCAATAAACATATCCTCGGGTGAGGATTAGAAAGAAATGAGAAATTATCTTTTACTTTCTAGAAACTTCTGCAGCAAGGTCTCCCACTTAGTAGGCACGCAGTGTTTGCTAAATGAAGTGGTCAGCAGGAGAAGCGAGAGAAAGAACCACATAGTGTGATTTAGGCTAAGATTCCTCATACAGCAACCAACATCAAGACGCTAAGGCCCCGGGGGAAGGGACTACACCGGAATCTTCTGACACGTGTACAGATATCAAAACTCGTTATCAACAATACCTGTTTTGAGGGAGGGTTCGTGGCAAATAATCTGGGGTTGGACCAAATGGAGATGTGACACTGGTTTGTCATGAGCCTGTCTGATCCGCCCCACGAGCCCCACACCACCAGTCACACGTGCATGACAGGATGATTTTCCACCAGGTGCGTTAACAATGAACCCTGTTGTCACTTCCGGTTACGGTCACACCTTGACCCCAAGGCAAAGGAACCAGTCTGGCAGGACTGCTGCCATCATCCTGCCTGCTCCTCTCTGGGGTCCCTCTACATCGTTAGCACCCAGCTGTGAGGGACGCCCCAGAGAGTCCCAGCTCTGTAGTTTCAGGAAGAGCCTCGTGCTCCCGGGACAGAGCGGGAATGTCCCGGAGAAGGGAGCACGGTGGGTTGGGCACTGGCCCACCCTCCTCTTCTTCCTCTGCTGGGCTGGGGCGTGGCGAGGGACCCAAGGTGGCAGTGGCTCTGCGGGATGCAGGGAGGCTGGGGCTCCGCTCTGCATTCAGGTTCTGGTATCTGTCTAGGGGCACGGCCCCAGCCGCCGCTGCTCGTACCCTCTCCCTGGCAGAGATAAAAATGGCAGAAGCAAGAGCACGAGTTCCTCAGTTGGACTTTAGATTCTGCAAAGGAAGAATTGTTTTTTTTCCATGAAATCGGTGTCGCTCACACAGTCATGTCCCCCCCAGGAAAGGCGTGCTCCGGTTACCTTCCCATCACCAAGAGCAGGTCGGGGAGGTGGCCGCCTTGTAATCTGGCTCCATAGAGCCCTGGGGTCCAGCGCGTAGCTCCCAAGTCTCCCACTCCACCCACACCTCCAGAAAGGAGGTCATTTGTCTGAAAGGACTCACCGTGTGGTGTCAGCACACCTGTGGTCCTCTCTGAGAAATAATTCAAGGGGTTTCCACCAAGAAACTGCTACACCCAAGCAGGGGTAGGGCACTCAATTTATGAACCAGAGGGCCTTCCACCCATGGGAGCCAAGGACAGCTGAGGCTGTGAAAGCCACAAGGAAGCCTAGTGACCATTCACTAGCGTAAAGTCACTTACTAACAAAGCTAATGCTTTTTAACTAATTCATGCCAATGGCAAACATTAAATACAGTATCGACATCTATATGGGACTCCCTGCCTCTTCCTCAGGTTTTAACCACTCATGGAATGCCTTCCAAGTCTACTGACATACAGTAATTTGTTTTTATCATTTTTAATAACTGGTTTTACTCTTTATAAAAATACATGTACATTACAGAAAGTTCAGAAAGTACAGAGAAAGTTTTAAAAGCTTATTAAAATCACCCTTGGTCCCCCCCCCACCCAAAAATATAATGTATATGAACTCTCATACTGTATTTCCTTCCAGTCTTTTTTCTATGGACGTAGGCCCGTGGTAGGCATGAGCTCATGAGTCTCATTAGCTTACTTTGACATATCGTATATTTGCTGAGGCCTGAATTTTAATCCTGCCCCTGGGAGTTTCGATTAAACAGGAAGAGCCGGGTCAGAGAGGAAGTCCAGCTTGGCCAGCAGGATTCTGCACCTCTGTAAGCCGAGCTTCCTAGTCTTGTCATGCACGTTGACACTGAAATCATAGTGACTGGATTTGACAATGGAAATCACATGCTACTGGGGTGTTTGGTGTCCACGAAGGTCTCAGAACACACCCCCAGAAGACACCGAGGGTCACTGTCCTTCAGGTGCTTTTTCCACTTGGATTACCGTGCTAGTCATTTTCGTTCACGTCACAGGAATACGGAAGCGCAAAGGTACCTCATAAATCTCCTGTGCTATTTGCTATAAAGAGCGAGTGTCTAGGCACCGAACTGTGTAAACACAGCTGGTGTGCAGTAAAAGTATTTAGGCAACTGGTGTGTGTATTTTGTTCTTTCATATTCCACCCTGTAATGGTACCTACCTGGTACACAGTAAATGTTTAATGAAAGGTGAATACTATTAACTGTAACACTGAAACAATCTCAACAAACCCAAAAGAAAGTGCCACCAGTACCATGGAAAACTACTAAATTATACTAAGTGAAACTGATTGGAGAGAAAATAAATCTCTGAACTACTACTCTAAGGTTCCAGGGTGTCCGTTCACCAGGCAGCCTAGCTCAGCAGCGACACCATGTGGTCAGAGGTCTTTGATTCCCAACAGCTAGGAGATATCACAGGAAGCAGAGAGCCAGAGCAGGCATCTGATGCAGAAGGCAGGTGATGGACTTAAAGGTGGGCCGTGTCTAACATAACGGGGTGCCAGGATGCCGGGAGTCTCTCCGCATCATTTAATTCCATGGGGACCAATGAGATCCTAAGAAGGCTGCAGGAAAGCAAAGCCAACAGAAAGTACTCAGGTCCCAATCTGCCATCCATAGCTACACATACTGAACCACCAGCACAACGACCACAAGGTGCTCTGGTGTCTCTGTCTTGGCATCAGGAGAAGAGCAGGAATCACCCAGCTGCCACCGGAAAGGCCATCACAGTGGGCAAGGAGCCACCCTCACATTCCTTTGCATGACAATCCCTTAGAGAATTTGTGTTCCAGGAAAACACACTCCAAAGCTCTACATTCCTACATTTCCTTCTAGAACAGAGTCCAGATCCGCTCAGAGGAATTGATAAACACTAAGGAATGGGGACAGACACACCGTCACTCACTCACTCACTCACTCATTCACTCAGCCCTCGGGCTCCCAAAGTGAAAGCGAACCTGGTGGGCAGTGGCTGGGAGGAGAAAAGTGGTCCGCAGCAGAGATACCAAGATCAACCAGACCAAACGGAGACTCAAAATGAGAAGTGAGCGTTGCTGAAATTATTGTTTTCCAAAGCTAAAACAGGGGTCTTGCAGGCCTGGAGCCTGGGTGAAATATCTGTGTGTGTGAACACAGAACAAGTATTTACTTTCATTGTGGACAAGCACTTCGTTTTCATGGTCTGTGCATGGGGTTACCAATTAAGAGGGGAGATGCGTCCCCTAGCCCCAGGCAGTCTGAAGAACCTGCAGGACAAAAGGGTGAAGCACCTACTGTGTGTATTGTAACACAAGCAAGCGCCAATTCAAAGCCTTGGTATTTCAGGGGATGCCATCCTAAAGGAGACACAGGAAAAGCCTCAAGTTCCAAACTTCTGCTCACAGCAGCAAAACCTGGGGACACCCTTTCTTCTCCATTGCTGTCTAGGAGCCAAGAGGTGCAAGTCCCAAGACCAGCACAGTCAAAAGAACTCCCAGGAAAGGTCAGGGAGCATGGTCAAGGGCAAGCCCAGGTCCACCTTGCTCCCTGACCTCCCAGACTGTGAGCCTCCTCCTGGGCAGGGAGTCGCGGCCTCACCTGTCCAGCCCCAGCCCTCTCCATGCTCAGGAGAGAAGGGAGGGGGAAGGCCTATGAGAGTGACAGTCACATGTCCCCTTACCCACATGATCACATGGTTCAGTGGCAGGTCTGTAGATGGGTCATGTACAAGAGCTGAAGCTCTGAGGACCAGCTTTACTTTGATACTTTTTAATAAAAGTCCCCAGATGAATGGAGGTGGTGCTTTTCCTTCTATGAACGGAACGCATTAAATGGATAAATGACGTGCAGCTTTGACTTCCTGGGATGAGGGTACAAACAAAAGTCAGGCCACTGATCCTCGAGAGCACCCAGTAAAAGGAGGGCAAACCGGCTGAACAATGTGTACTGAAAATGCAATTAAAAAATGTTTCCGAGATGGAAAAAAACGCACCCATTGCTTTATTATTAATTTTTAAAATTCAGAATCATTACCTATAGTACCAGGAACTTATTACAAACATGGGACACTTGTAACTCACTCCACCTCCCAACAATCTAATATTAATATGAATTGTAGTATTTTTTAAATAACACAATTTATACAGAACTATTACATACATTATTTCATCCAGTCCTCAGATACTCCTGTAAAATATCCTAACCGTAAACGCTCCGGACTTCATACCTCTCCTCTCCAAGTGAGGGCTCACAGCTCAGCTCTGCTCTGCACAGGAAGTTGGCCAAGGGAAAGTGAGCTCCTTCTCTTTTAAAAACGTGGGGGTAGGAGATTTAATGTGCTCTTTCTGAGGGAAAGCAGGTCAACTTGTTGTTTAGAGTCCCCTGGACTGTTAGATACTTGCTGAATCTGCATGGTTACGTCACGAAGCTCACCAATTTCCCTACTCAGCAGACAACAGAAAGAGTCCCACAAAATAATGTGCCATAATTAGTAAGAAACTGACAGCTTGGCAAAGCAAAGGGATTAGCAAGAAGACACACCTGGAGACTCTGGCAACCTGCTGAGGTACCAACCACAGGCATCACTGCAGACACGAGGCCAGGAAAATCGCTGCACACATTGCCAACCCCAAGGCCGTTTTCCTCTGACACACGACCAAGATATAAACCGAAACCCGGAGCCCCTTGGCCACAAGGTGGCAGACGTCAGCACAAAAACAAAACAAACCTGTGATTGATTTTTCCCTTCCCAAGATTCACTGACAAAGGTCCAAGTCAAAACAAAGTTTTCAATCCCAAATGTGAACGTTGTGCTTTCCAAACACACTCTTGACACATAAAACAATCACCCTTCTCCTCGTAGAGCACGGAGGGCCAGAACCTTAAGACTTAACACCTTCTCTAAGTTCTAATAGTCTCTCTCCCTATCATGCAAATGCCAAAAATATGAGTTACCCTTGGACATCTTTAAGGTTGCTTTGAAGTCAAAATAGAAACTCAACGTGGAAATCAAAGCCGAAGCCCACTGCGATGGATGAGTCGGCGCAGGACGGCCGTTTCAAGGAGGGGCACCCTGGGTGCCCCCTCTGGGCTGAGCACGCACACTCACCTCCGCTGCCAACAGTAAGTGAAGAGGTGTTAAGGCAGGAACCTGTCTGATGTCACAGCTTAGGCCAAGGGTGGTCAGGATCTCCCTAAGGACTTCGTATCTTCGAACATTGCTAGATTTGAGCAGGTTAAAGTCTTCGGCTTGCAGTATTGAAGAGGTGGGAGGTAGTTCTAAGTGCACCTGAGGGCAGCAAACGGCACTTCATCAATGGGGGCCACGCAGGAGACATTAACAAAAACAGTCTTTACCAGTGCTTCTGAAAACTTGAGCATAAATCCTTTTAATGATCAATGCAATATAAACTCTTAACCTGATTATTTAGAAAGTAATGCCAAACCATAAAAAAATGCAGAGGAGTCTATTAAAATCGTGGATGTCAGGCTGGGAGACTGCTGGGAATGACCCGGGATAGTGACCGAATTTTTCCCAGGTCTCAACTTTAACACTAACCAGTCTTGGGACCTTGGGCAAGTCACTTAACTTGGTTATATGACCGAAACACATAGAAATGTGGTTGTGCTGAGAACCCACGTCACGTCACTCCTGGACTCGAGGGGGCACTCTGGGGTCGGGCTTGAAATGCCCCTCCATCTACTAGTCATAACTACTGAGAAGCAACCCCAGGAGGACGGGAGTCTCATTCCCCATTTAAGAGTGCTTGCGGGAATTCAAACAGATGAGTGAGTTTGGGGGAACCCCGGAAAGGTCTGCCCCACCTCCCTTCTTCACCTGCCTGAGTTTTAAGATTAGGAACTTCATGTATTTATTTAGTCCAGGCTTTGCTCTGTGCAGTTAAAATTGAAGCAGCACCACCTATCAATGAAAGGTATGGGTCTTGCCATAGAGGAATGTACCAGAATGTGTAGCTCCTTGGAGATCAGATTCTAACTGGGCCTCACAGCCTGGAGGGAGCCAGAGTACTGAGTACCCAGGGCAGCAGCCTGAGCGCCTTTGCTTTATCTGTGGTGCTTTGGCCAGGGGTCAGAGCTCGTGACCTGAGCTGAAGGTATAGGAGCACCACGAAAATAAAAAGCCTGGCGCCAGTCTTCAGGCAACTGGAAGTCTCCAATTCCCATCCAAGCCTTGACCAAGCCAGAAACATTGTCCCCAGATACTGTCCAAATGGCCCCACTGTTGCAAGTGGAGGCCAGTCTGACAAGGCTGGTAGAGCAGTGTCCGCCTGCCCCTAGGACAGCCGGTCCCTGCTTCACCCATGACCGAGCCAGCTGGACAGCAGTGGCAGGCGAGTCTGTCCTCTACACAGCCCAGAGCGAGTGTGGGCAGACAAGGGAGTCCTCTAAGGGATCTGAATCGTACAAGTTCAGCTGTGTCCTCTCCTCCCCGGAGGACGAAGCCAGGGCTGGTGCGGCAGGTGAGCACAGTGGCAGGTCACAGTGAACTTGCATGAGCAAGTGGCAACATGGAGACTGCCCCTTATAAGGTGGCACAGACAAAATGAGTGAGGCTCTATCCCCACCTGGGCCCCAGGGAGGGGGGCATGGCTAACAGCACTTGTGCTCCCTGGGCCGTGAACACATCCAAGCAGCACCCTGGCAAGGGTTGTGGTACTCGCTGTCATGTGCAGGAGATGCACAGGCAGTGGGGGGGTTGGTGGGGGAGCTGCTCCTGCAGGCAGGTGTCCAGCTTTCGTGGGGAAAGGGCTTTCGTGGAGAAAGGGCAAGGAGAGCTGCTGAAACTGTGAGGAACGCTTTAGTCGTTCAGTAGATTAGAAGCTTCCAAAGAGGAAGAAGAGAGGCCACGTCTGGCTCTGCACCTCCACTCACAGCCCCAAAGGCAGAGCACATGTGCTCAGGATGGGCACTGTGGTCCTCAGTGCAACCAAACCAGTGTCTCCTCCTCCGGCTGTGACCCTGTTACCATAGTGACTCTGTTACCATAGTGATGGGCCCATTTCTGAAACTCTGCTTCTTCTAAAATGAAGGTTTTTAGAGGGAAGGGGTGCTATCAGCATTTAATGGGTGGTATAGCTACCACCAGACAAGGCACAGGGCGGCCCCACAACAAAAGAGGACTTGGCCAAGGCATCTGCGGTGCCGCGGTTGAGCAACTCTGCCAGGAAAGCAGAGGCACTTCTGCCCCGTGCTAAGTTAAATAAGAAAAAGATATTCTTTTGTATGGTGCTGGGTGGGTGCTAGACTAATCAGGGTGATCACTCAGTAAGTTATATAAACGTCTGATCACTGCATTGTACACCTGAAACTAATATAATATTGTCTGTCAACTGTAATTGAAAGTTTAAAAATTTAAATAAATAAAATTAATATCCAATTTATATATGAGGTCTGTCCAGAAGGTATCCAGCCATGTAATATTAAAAATAGAGACATTTATTGAAGATACAAGATACAAAAAACACTGTACACAGGACAATGATGCCTCAGTCCCCTTCAAAGTAGGCACCTCCGGACCTCACACAGTTCTCCCAATCTCCATCAGCGGCCCTGTCATATTTTCCTGAATCTCATTGATGGTATGAAATCTCTTCCCTTTCAAAGCTGATTTTAGTTTTGGGAAAAGCCAGAAGTCACAGGGCACCAAATCTGGGCTGTAGGGGAACCGAGTCACCTGGGTGATCTGATGTTTCACCAAAAAACTCTGCATGAGACGTGATACATGAGCAGGCACATTGTTGTAGTGAAGCTGCCAATCACCAGGTGCCCGTAGCTGTGGCCTTCTGAATCATCTGAATAGTTTCCATGGAGGATTGTTCAAGTTTACTGCGAAATTTGATGCAAATTCGTTGCTCTACTCTGTCATTTTGAATGTGATGGCCACACAGCACACATGCTCACTCAGTGGCATCTACTGCCCCACTGACTAGTGCAGTGAAGTCGTCATTGTTCACACATGCGCATTCCAGTCCATGCTCCCTGGCTGCCAGGTGACATTGACGTTGTACAAATCGTTCTCATTGTGTTAACAATGGCTGGACTGTTTCCGGACAGACCTCGTATATATATATATATATATATATATATATATATATATATATATATATATATATATATATAAAATACACAGGGTGGGACAAAAGTACGTTTACAGTTGTTTGTATGGAAAATAATACAATAATTAATAAATAATAATACAATAAATTCTGCATTTGGTGTACTTACAACTGTAAACCTACTTTTGCCAGCCCTGTATATATATTTTTAATTCCTTTTAAAGATTTTATCTGGACTTCATGCCAAACTCCTGGTCCCTTTGATAATCCAATGTCAGCAGTAATCCACAGCCTTAAATTTTCCCTGCAAACCCGATCAGTACCATCGGGACCACAAAACCCCCTTTTCCTTTGTGGTGATGGATGGCAAAAGCCACCAGACAACCACCTACTGTGCAGCTGTGGCTGCCCTTGAAGTGTGTCGCCCCCTCTTACTGGGTTACCTCAGTACTCGATTTATGACAAAGCTGAAGGCATGAAACTGAACAGGGACAGAGGAAACTAACCAGCCTGGGATGACGGTTACTGGCTGGTCGCTGCGGCGAGGTATCGTGGTGACACAGGCCTGAGGAGCAAACAGTGACCCTGCCCCAGAGCCTGGGAGTCATTTAAAATCAGAAATGACACTCTAATCCCCCGAATCCGATTTCTGAAGCTGCATCGTATTGCCTTTTTCTTCTAGAGTATCAGGTTTTATGGCAGCGGTGGGGCCGCCGGAGAAGGCGTAGCAGGCAGGCCAGCCGTGCAGCCCGGAGACGGCCACAGCGCTGCCGACGCAGTTTTCTAGCGCGGGTCTGCGCGCCAGGCGGTGAAACTCGCTGCTCAAAACTGCAATGCGGCCCTTGGAAGCTGGGCTTTTAGGTGGATTTTCTGAGAACCCGTATTTGCTGTGGTTACTGTATTTGGCAGCGAAGAAGCCAAGAGGGACATTTACTAGGCCTCCAAAAGCAAATTCACGTAGCTGGCACCCTAGAGAAGACCTGATTGGATTGTCCATGTCCCTCTGTCCTGAGGTCCAGATTCCTTACTTAGTATTATCTTAGGAACAAATGAGTGGAGGAAACGGTAAAGAAACAAACTTTACCCTGGAAAAATGTGTGGTCAGAAAACCAAAGAGACTCGGGAGGGCTGGAAAGAGACACAGTGCACTAAAGGAAAACAAGATGAGACATCTTGTCGAATTCAATAAAAAGATGCCTGTAATGAAACAATGTCTGTTACACTCATCCTGGGAACTGTTCTGGGCAAAATATCTACATCTCCTTAGTTGTCTCGTTAGCTCACCAAATCCTTAAGAAGAATGTTCATCTAACTAGAACAAAATCTTTTGCCCTAAGGCATTAAAAGATCTGCAGTAAACGATCCGGAATTCTGAAACAGTCTGTCCTACGACCATTTGTTCAAACAAACAACAAAAAGCTAAAAGAAAGGGGTAGGGGAAAAAAATCCAGCAGCTGAGCCACAGGACCTCGTCAGATAGGCAGAAGGCAGCCTTTCCTTTCATCTCCCTCTCCATTTTTCCTTACCTATGTATTAATATGTCCTGTATCCACATCATGTCGGTATTCTCTTATTTGAAATTTTTCTCAGTACTCAGATTTTAAGAATGACAAATCATAAGAAAGAAACGGAGGGTTTGAAGACATCTGCAACGCTCAGGACGCCCCTGGATGGGAAGCAATCCAGAAACCCCCTTCGGAGTCACCACCCCAAAGTATTCAACTACACTGGATAAAGATTTGACTATATTAACCAGAGTGTGCTTTGAGGCAAGGGAGCGGACTACTGTATTTTAGAAAGATTATTACCAGTACAGAACAAAACAAGAAAGAACTTTCTGACTAATCTCTAGTTAACCAGCAATCTTAAATTAGCCATAATGCTGTCTGCCGCATTCCTCCATCACAAGTACTTTGGTCAGACGAGATATTCATGCAACAGGAAAGCCCTGATCTACACCATCTACTCAAATCAGCAAGAGCTCCCGGCCGCAGGCCAAAGCGCCCCGCAGGGCACACTCGCAAGCCTCCCAATGCACAGCCACAGGGTGCATCCCTCTCAGAGGTACTCAAGATCATGACAGGGACACCTGCTTCCCTACCTGGCAAAGAACAGCCTCTCCTCCACGTGTTCCAAAAGGCACTTGCACAATCAGCCTGTCCTTGTCCTCGTTCTCCAGGTGGCCCTGGAGCTTGCCCAGGCCGAGCTCCTCCCCAGGGCCCTCCTTGTAAACATAGCCACTGCTCAGGATGCTGAGCTTCACCTGGCTCTGGTCAGCCTTGGAGAAAACCAAGTCCTGGACTGTCTCCCGCAGTGCATCCTTGTTGGTTACCTGGAGGCCAGCAAATGTGAAGGACGAAGACAAGCCCAACACCTTCCCTCCCTGAGAAAGGTAGGCCATGAACTTCTGGTGCAGGTCTTTGGAAACAGACTCCCTGGTGGCGATGACCAACAGCAGACAGTTGTCCGACCATGGGTCTCTGCTCGCGCTCTCCCCTGACAGGAGGTAGAGAGTGTAGCTGTCCGGGTCCACACAGTCGGCCAGGACGGACCGGACCTGCTGGAAGCTGTCTGGGGCTTCCTGGGGGTTGGAGCCCACGTAGATGAGGATGTTGGGTGCCTTCCCTGTGGAGCTGACTCTCCTCCCCTCTCCCTCAGGGCAGGTGACGTCAGCAACGCCCTCCAAACTGCCACTGAGGTCATAGGGAAGATCTGGAATGTTCTCTGCAGATGCAAACTTGACAGATTCAATGGTGCTGTTCTCGAGCTCCAAACACTCATGGCAACTAGACAGATGGAGATGACAGCTCTCGACGCAGCCCTCCCCTCTGTCACTGTCCTGGGCAAGCTCACTCCCAGAGGCACCGTCTCCAGCACGCTCCATCCCGCTCGTATCAGGCTCAGCCTCGGCAGCAGGGTCAGGGCTCGGCGGCAGGACGTGGGTTGGCTTACTTGTGGCCTGGTCCTTAAGTTCCTTCAGCGCAGAGTCCTGCAGGTGCACTGCTAAAGCATGAGCAGAAAAGATAATCAACTCTTCAGGTCTGTCATGCAGCTCGGTTCAAAAGCTCATGGCGCTCTCTGTGCTCCCTGACTCACACTCCTGCACAGCTGCTGTACAGCTCTCCCTGCATCCCCACCTCAACTCAGCTGTACCCTTTGGAACCACATCATTGCTCCCACCTGCTAGGAAGGGGCCTCTGAGGACCCCAAGTGAAATCCAAGCCTCCACAACACCCTGCCATATAAGAATCTGAAAACTTCAGATTCTCTCATTGACTAGTAAAGAAAGTGAGCTTGCCCTGGCTGGTGTGGCTCAGTGGATTGAGTGCTGGCCTGTGAACCAAAGGGTCACTGGTTCGATTCCCAGTCAGGGCACATGCCTGGGTTGCAGGCCACATCTCCAGTAGGGGGCACACGAGAGGCAACTACACATTGATGTTTCTCTCCCTTCTCCTTTCCAAAAATAAATAAATAAAATCTTTTTAAAAAGGGGGGGAATCTTTTTGGGACCATGTGGCTTGGGCAGAGAAGAACCACGAGGACTTAGCAGGGGTGAACCACGTGGCTTTAGGGTGTTCCCTTTTTGCCATGTGGCTTAGGAAGCAGGAGAGCCTACCTAGATGAAAAAGGGTGAAAGGACTCTTGACGGTGGGCCAGGAGAAGGTGCCACATGGGTTTGGATTAACTGGAGATCACAGTGGCAACACAGCTAATGGTGCCCGAACCAATGGGCTGCCTGAGCCTTGGACTTCTATTTCTTTTTCTGAGGTACGGTACCCCAGACTGGGAAGAGGGGGAAGGAAGGACTGTGCATCTGTGAGTATCCTAAAGGACTTTGGGATCTCAATGAAGACATTAAGTCATTACTCTTAAGTCTGTATTACTCTTTAAATAAATAATCCCTTTCCTTTTCACCAAAAAGAAAAAGAAAGAAAGGGAGCGTTGCCTACTTACTTCTAGATTTGATTTCTTGGGTGTCCATCTCCTATAAGATAATGAAACTACAAAACAAAATCATCAAGCACACCCAGGAAAAAGTCACTCCTGCGACACTTATCGGATCAACCAGGTAGAAAGGGCTTTCTAGTATCTTGTTTCAGGACTGAAACGTAATTTACAGTTACCAGTCCAGAAACCACTTACTGAGGGCCTGCTACATCTCTGACAAGGTATGAGGTGCATGCACGTGGCAAATGGGGAAACTGAGTGATTTACACAAATTTCCAAGCTAGTAAGTGGCACTCATGTGCTCACTGCTCGTGCTTTAGCGGTGTACCTGCAGGGCTTTTGTGGATGTAAAAGGCCAGCTTCGAAGTTTAATTAAGAAAGAACATTTTGTGCATTTCCTACAAAAAAGATGGGCCCCAAAATACTGTGGCACGTGTATTTCAGGTAAAAAATAACTGCTGAGGTTTAGAACCTCCGAGCAACACTGACTATGCTTGCCATTCAATCAAACTACAGTCTGGAAACTACTTGTACTGTGTTAGATCAGGAGAAATAACATCACATGGGTTCTGAATTTGCACGCTAGCTCAAAGACAATGCAATTACGGGTATCCTTGTTTAAGAATTTTAAAAGCACCAATGACATACTCGGGGTTAAGCACCTCAAAAAACCTGACAAATGTATGAATTTTATACTATTATGGATATCTACCCTGTTGACTGAATTAAACTGAAGATAAGCATTCCCCTAAGTCATACCAAATAGGTGTGCTCAACAGTCCTCAAGCTAATAATCTGTGGCACCTGCTGTGAGGAAAACATCTACAGTCACTTACAAACAATCTTTTGGGGTATCAGTCCATTCGCCATCTGGAGCCGATCTTCCATGAATGCCACCCCCAGCTTGCTGAAGTCATCCACACTTGCTTTGGCGATTAATTGATAAGGGTCCCCAGGTCTGCAAGCTAACGGCAGACAACAGTCTGACCACTTCACAACCTGAGAAAAAATGAATTAGGGAGGAGAGAGAAAAAGAGAGGTTGAGATTTTTCTTCTTTAAAACAACAGACACTTCATTTTTCCCTTTAGCCCCCCTCTGCTACATGATTACCACCAACGCTGCTCTGATGTAAACACTCCCATTTCTACCCAACAGCAGGGCTTACAAAGCACTAAGCATAAGCCTCTCCTTTCAAAGTAAATGACGTCTCAGCTGCTTTGCAAGGAACTGAAGGAGGAAAGGGCCATTCCCCAGATCCTGGAAAAACATAAACTTGCCCTTCAGTAAAAGAAATAGGAGTAAACAACAAGAGCTGAATATCCAATGGTTCATAATGTAACACGTAGACTGGCTTTTCTCAAAGTGTGGACCACACCCACTGCCACAAAACTCCCCGGGAGCACGGGAAAGCTTCTGGTTCCTGAGCGTGACTCTGTCTGGTGCTTCAGACTCCAGAGTTGCAGCCCAGGAAGGAATGAGAAGTTTTAAACATGTGAGAAACTGGGACAAAGAGAAGAGGAACAACACCCTGGGGTTCAGAGCCTGGCTCTGCAGTCCAAGGACCCGGGTCTTGGTCAAACTCAGCTAATCGTCGCTGTGTGTCCCCAGGCAAGTCTCAGAGCCTCTCAGGCCTCAGCTTCCTCACTCAAAAAACAGGAAAAATAATAATATTAGTGCCCATCATCTTACGGGTTTGTTACGTTAATGAGTTAAAGAGTATAATGTCCCCCAGTAGAAAGCTTGGGACAGAAAAGGTGATCAGTTTATGAAAGTTGCTATGATTAGCCAATAGGAGTCTGGCTTTAAAAGCAATAGTAAACACAGTGATCATTTTTTGAGAGGCCATGAATAACTTGTCTATTTCCCAAAATTAATCTTCTCAGGAATATACTGTCCCAAATCCCATAAGAGATACACAATTTTGAATTCTTTTTTTTATATTGGTAGGCTAGATTTTTAAAAATAACTTGCTGAAAACAATGAAAAAATGCTGGATAAACTGAATAAAACATCATCTTAAAAGCACTGAAGAACCAGCTAGACCACAGGTGGCAACCACAAGGCCCATGGGCTGAATCCGGCCCTCCACCTTGTTTTATCCGGCCCAGCACCTCGTTTCTACCCGGCGGCAGCACCAAGCTCCTTGCCCCTAGTTAAGGAGTAGTTTACATTTACACAGTCCTAAAATTGCACTCGGCCCTTTGGAGGCAACCACGAGGCTGATGTGGCCCCAATGAAAATGTTTGACGCCCCTGAGACGATGAAGAACTGCCAGACCAAATGCTGGTGTAAATCCTGAACCCACAGAGCTAAGGGGAAGTCCCACAAGCCAAAGCACTTCTGCCCTGAGGGTACATGCTGTCCAAGCAACTTGGACTCAAAAGTCAAGGTCCACTGGGCTGAAGGACAGACACATAGACCAATGGAATAGAACTGAAAGCATAGAAATAAGCACACACACTTACAGACCACTGAATCTGGACAAGGCCGCCAAGACAACACAATGGGGAAAGAAGAACATACTGGCACAACCGAACCTCTGCCTGAAAACGGACCCCTACCCCAGTCTATGTACACAAGGGACAAAAGTTAACTCCAACTGGATCCAGTCATCGATATAAGAGCTAAAACTACAAACTCTTAGAAGAAAACATACACGTAAATTGTCATGACCTTGGCTCAGGCGGTGGTTTCTCAGAAAGGACTCCAAAAGTACAAGCAACAAAAGAAAAAACAGATAAATTGAACTTCACCAAAATTTTTTGTGTTTCAAAAAACACTTTCAAGAAAATAAGAAGGTAATCCACAAAGTGGGAGAAAATATTTGCACATCATGTGTCTGATAAGATACTTGTATCCACAATATATAAAGAACTCTGACAGCTCAACAACAAAAATACAAATATCCAATTTAAAAATAGGCAAAGGATCTGAAAGACATTTCCCCAAAGAAAATATACAAATGGTAGTAAGCATTTGAAAAGATACTCAAAATCATTAGTCATTAGGGAAACTCAAATCAAAACCACAGTGAAATATGTCACTTCTACTCAGGTAGTTATCATCAAAAAGACAAAAACAAGTGTTGTACAGGATGTTGAAAAATCCGAATCCAGATATATGGCTAGTAGAAATGTAAAACGGTACAAGTTTCTGGAAAAGAATTTGACAGTTCCTCAAAAAGTTAAACACAGAGCCCTGGCTGGGTAGCTCAGTTGGTTGGAGGGTCATCCCAGTGCAGCAAGGTTGTGGGTTTGATCCCCTGTCAGGGCATATTGAACAAGAGGCAACCAACGGCCCTGGCTGGTGCAGCTCAGTGGATTGAGTGCCAACCTGCAAACCAAAGGGTCACTGGTTTGATTCCCAGTCAGGGCACATGCCTGGGCTGCAGGCCAGATCCGGGGGCACACGAGAGGCAACCACACATGGATGTTTCTCTCCTTCTCTTTCTCCCTCCCCTCTAAAAATAAACAAATAAAATCTTAATTAAAAAAAGAAGCAACCAATGAATGCATAAATAAGCAGAATAACAAATCGATGTTTGTCTCTTTCTCTCTCTCCCTCCTTTCTCTCTCTCTAAAATCAATTTTTTTTAAAGTTGGGAACAAAAGGTTAAACATAACGTTACAAATGACCCAGCAATCTCACTCCAGGTATATACCTAAGAGAACCAAAAACAAATGTCCACATATAAAACTCATATACAAATATTCATAGCAGAATTACTCATAGCAGCCAAGAGCGGAAACAACCCCAAGGTCCATCAGCAGACAGATGGAGAAACAAAGTGTGTACAGTCACACAACAGACTCAGCCAGGAAGGGAACAAAGCACTGACACCTGCTACAACCCAGATGAATCCTGAATACATCGCACTAAGTGAAGGGAGCCAGTAACTAAAGGTCACGTGTTACATGACTGTACCCACATAGGACATCCAGAACATTCTAGTCTCCAGAGTTGCGATGGCCAGGGGCGGGGCCAGGGACAGTGGAGAGGGACTGCTGACGGGCGCGTAGTTGCTCTTTGAGCTGATGACAATGGTCTGGAATTAGACAGGGGTGACAATTGCACACCTGCTGAACTGTAATTGCATACTTGAAAAGGATGACGTTCGTGGTGTGTGAATCACATCCCAATTTTAAAGAGAAAAGGAGAGGCAAGGCAGTCTGCTTGTTTCCCCACTCTTCCGGGATAGCCTGGTGGTCAGAGGACTCTGGAGTCTGACTTCCCAAAGTTGAATTCTGGCCCCTCTGGTTAACAGCTGCGTGACCCAAGCAAGTCAGTCAACTCTCTGAGCTTTGGTTTCCTGTCTATAAGGTGTTGATGCCAAGAGCAGCGACCTGGGAAGGATACTGGGGAGCTAAAGGAGGTTAACACATATAGCACTTGGCCCTATGGAGGCGCTCTTATTCCAAAACATGGAGTCCTTAGAGCAAGTATTCACAGCAGGGACCCGCGTGGGTTGGCGGAATGCAGTGTGGGGAAAAAAATCCCAGATATCACAACAGGTTTGGCCCTCCAATGTTCAATCGCATCCCACAAAATCTCATTCCTTAGTATTTCATTTCTCTCTCAGAGAGCATTCAAATTGAACTTAATTTTTCTCCTAAGGGAAACAATAATTTTAAAAGTTGATAAACACTGTCTTAGAGGGAAACATAATAAAGGCAAGTCTTTATGGTCGAAAGGTTGAAACCCATTCATCGGTCTGGCACTCTTAGAGGAAGAGAAGCCTCCAGGCTTCCCTTTTGCTCCACCGGCAGCCTTCTCTCCAGGTGGTCACCTGCTCCTCCCACGTCCTCCTGGACACAGCCTGAGGGACTGGGATTCCTCCGGAGGGTCCCCTGACCAAGGTTTCAGTCGAACTCTGCATTTCAAAGAGGGCACCTTCGATCAAATGAGAGGTGAAGCTCACAATTCAGACAACCACTTAGGCGAGGCCCAGCTTTGAGGATGGAGAAAGGATGTCCGCCCAAGAGGATGAGAAGATAAACTCTCACCTTGGCAAGAGCTGGCTGTTCGGGCGGAGTGTGAATGGGAAACATGAAAGGAACAGGGCACCCTGCTGCGCGAAGCTAAAAGCATCTTTGTTCTCAGCACTATCGCTGGCAATCAAAGAGGAGGGACAGCCAGCCCCGCATTTGGGTGTTCATTGATCTAGCACCTGCTGGGGCAAGCACCGGCCGATGCCCCAAAGTCAGCACTTAGTGTAAGAGGAGCCGATCGTTAACTTCTCACAAACCTCTGAAGGGGCCAAGAAGCGGGAGATAAAGCCGTGGAGGGACAGGAAGCTGCCCGAGAACAATGTACACACATCCCTGATCAAGTTTCTCGGCCCCACCAGCCGTTTCCTCTCTGAAGTGCATTTCCTTTTCCTGGGAACGCGGTCCAGGAGCACAGACCGTGCAAACTCCCGAGAGCGAGGGGCGCTGGGCGCTCTGATCAAAGCAAAGCCGCTGTCACCCACCTCCGCCAGGGTCCTCCAGGGTCCAGGGTATCTGCCTTCCGGGCGCTAAAAGCAAACAGGGCCCCTCAATATGCACTTCGAGATGGAGAAACAAAGGGGAAGAGAAAGAAAGGGGAAGTCAAGCAAAAGGCTGATCCCAAAGATCAAAGCGCAGAAAGCCGCAGGTGGACCTAAACAGGGGGGATTTCCTCGCAGAAACAGGGGCCAGAAACGCCTTCTCTAGCCAATGACTTGAAGCTGCATCAGTTACGGTCTCCGCAGTGTCGTGTCTGGTCCCTCGCTCCCTCACCCTCACCCCCCGTCCACCTCCACCAGGGATGCCCAGGACCAAACGGCACAAACAAAAGCCATCTGAGATACCCCAAGTTCAAAAAGATATTTTAAATATCTGTAAAAGTCGTATAGTCCTAAAAATGTGAAAGAATGGAAGATCTCATCAAGTTCAACAGTCTCTCTTACCTAAGATATTTTCTATTGAATATCTTAGGATCCTGTCAAATTCAAATGACTTTAGAGTCAGGTGAAAAATATACACGGATTCTTAAGAGGCCCCCAAAAGGCAAACTCCCATCAAGCAGTCAACCTGAATGGACTGCAGACTCCATGAGAAGACAGAGAGACAGTTGACGTCAACTCCTCTCTAGTTCTGAAGCCCAACTTACCAAACAGAGCTCAGTATAATAGCCAGGGTGGTCAGAAAACAGCTCTGGACATTTCCAGCTCCTGGCTGCAAGACCCCCAACTCTGGATCACGGGCAAAATGAGCTAACTGGACAGAGAACCCTTGTGGATAGACATCTTTAGGCCCCCAGAAAATTAAGAATTACGCAACTGCCATTAGCGAGAACTTAATGGAATCTTCCTTAGAAGGTAGGTTGAACGGGACAACTGCAGCAGAGAAGCTGGTTATCCCCCCACATCCAGTCTGTCTTCCTCCCTCGTAGTAACACAGCTCTGGGATTTCTCTGAACCCACGGCTGTGCAGTTACGGGATGTATTTCTCAGTCTCCCCTGCAGCTGAAGTGATGCAAGGACAAGTGAAATTTGAGACTTCTGGATCTCAATTTTAATTTTTTTTCTCTCGAGAGAGGGGAAGGGAGGGAGAGAAACATCAATGTGAGAAACACCAATCAACTGTCTTTCATACACGCCTTGACCGGGGACCACACCCGCAAACTAGGCATGTGCCCTGACAGAGAATCCAACCAGCGACCTTTCATTCTGCGGGACAGTGCCCAACCCACTGGACCACACTGCTCAGGGTGGATCTCAATTTTAAAGAGGAAGCTGGCTGTTTCCCACCCTCGCTGTTCCCCCATTCTAAGGGCTGGCGGGTGGATGAGGCTGACTGCCATGGTAGTGGCAGGGGTGGAAGCAGCCACAGTGCCCATCAGTAGATAAAAAGCTGTGGTACATTTACACAGTGGAGTACTACTCGGCCATAAAAAAAGCAATGTTACCTTTTGCAGAAGCGTGGATGGACCCGGGGAATATTATACTAAGTGAAATAAGCCAGTCAGAGAAAGACAAATATCATATGATCTCATTTACATGTGGAGTCCTAATGAAAACTAAAGTAACAAACAAAACCAAAGCAGACCCATAGATACAGAGAACAGACTGACAGCTGTCAGAGGGCAAGAGGGCTGAGAGGAGGTAGAAGACGGAAAGGGGGATGAATGACAGAAGGAGACTGGACTCGGGGAGGTGAGCACACAGCACAGTGTACAGACGATGTGTTATAAAATTGTACACCTGAAACCTATGTAATTTTATTCAACAATGTCACCCTAACAAATTTAATAAAAATTGTTTTCAAAAAACTTTGACTTGCCGTGGCTGGTGTGGCTCAGTGGATTGAGTGCCGGCCTGCAAACCAAAGAGTTGCCAGTTCGATTCCCAGTCAGGGCACATGCCTGGGTTGCAGGCCAGGTCCCCAATAGGGGGCATGTGAGAGGCAACCACACACTGATGTTTCTCTCCCTTCCTTTCTCTCTCTCTTCTCCTCTCTCTAAAAATAAATAAATAAAATTTAAAAAAAAAAACAACTTTGAATCAACTTCCAGGCAACTATCAAAAAAAAGAGAAAAAAAAAGCCCAGGCTGGTTGGCTCAGCTGGTTGGAGCCCACGCCCCACAAAGTTGCAGGTTTGATCCCCAGTCAGGGCACGTACAGGAGGCAAGCAATGTTTCTCTCTCACATCAATGTTTCTCTCCCTCAATCTCTCTCTCCCTTGCTCTCTCTCTAAAATCAATACTAAAAAATATTCTCAGGTGAGGATTAAAAATATGTATATAAAAAAAATGCCAGCCACCAGACACCACCACATCCTGCTTCTGCATGAACTTTCCGACTGTTCCACAAGCGATCCGCAGTGGGAAATACCTGTCCTGGAACTGCTCCTTCACCTTTCCCCCTTCCTTATCGGCAGCCAATGTAGACTCTTTCAGAACGACTTACATTGTTGTTCCCCAAACCCATGAGATAAAGAGCCCCGGCGGCTCTAGGGCACTGGGCATGTTTGTCCTCTCCATCCCGCCTGGATGCTGGTGGTTTAGACCTTGTGTCCTAGGACCTGGTCCTTCTTCTAGGACCCTGTGGCTCAATAAACCCATTCTTTCAGGACACCTTTCAGCCTCAACGGTTTTTGTTTAGGATAGAGATGGACTCAATGACCCGGGGGACTGGAGCCGTGCTGCCCCATAATAATAGTGTGGGCCACCGACACAAGCCACATCGGTGCCACATTAAAAAAGAAAAACAGGTCAAAGTAACTCCACTAATATGTTTTAATGTAACTCAAAATATCTAAAAAGAAAGGGAGTCACAAAGGCCAGGAAAAGGCACTCATAAAAAATCAAATGTGGTTTTCATCAAAACACACCGTTCCCTTACAATACGTGAGTGAAAATCACGTTACTCACGGGGTCTGAAGAAGACAGTCGCTGTGAACTCTCAGCCGGCACCCAAATGCTCTCTGTCACAAACGCTATGTGCTCAGCTTCCAGTATAAGAGGAGAGACAAGAAACAGGGCCCACTTGTTCAAGTCATCGATGGGCTGGATAGAGAGAAAGAAAACACACAGAAAAAAGGACTTAGCATCACTTCAAACCACAACCACCACTTACCTCAACATCAGGGACATCCCTCCTCTGTAATTCCAGATGGGATAGAAATAAAGGTCTCGGGTTCCCTCCCATACGCCACATTCACCCTGCATTTCTTGTTTCTTGTTGAACTGTGGCTCTTCAAACAGCCGCGAGATGCCCTCTACAACTCACGACAACTTTAACATCTCTAGATACTTGTTATCAAGCAATCGATTCTGAAGCTGGGCTTACTCCTGCCCTTCTTACTGCTTACATGAGAGCATGTAGGAGCGTCCCAAATGACAACTTGGAAGGACATGTACAGATGAGGAGGCTCAGAAGCACATCCCGGTAGACAGAAGCCTGCTCCTAACAGAAGCCTGAAGAGCTGTTCCTCCATTACCTCCAAGATTGATAAATCCACTAATCTCTGCTCTCCTTCCTAAAATCTCTCTAAAAAGACAGCAAATCAATTTTAAGGCTTTAACCTATGAAAAACAAGACACACCCAGAGCAGAACCAGAGCAGAAAAAGCTGAAACCTAAGCCTTAGCCTCACCACCAAAAAAAAAAAAAAAAAAAGAAAAGGCATTCGGGTCAGGCTCCCCAGTGCTGCAGATCAGTTCAGCCCTTGCTGGGAAGGTCAGAAGGTGCTCCCAGCAGGCCTAGTAACCTGGCGCACAGTACATGCTTACTATCTGATGAACTAACAAAAGAATGAAAACTTGGGGGAGCAAAAAGCTCCTCTGTGTGAGTAAATACAATTATCAAAATAAGAATTAAGAACAAAAAACCGATCGTCCATTTTACTCCCACATAGAAAATGCGCACATTAAACAAAAACCTTAAATTTTCCAGTCGGTATCAGCAATCTTTGATCACACTTATCAATTCTCATGTGACCTTCAATGATATACATTCCACATGTATGCGTCTAGTTTTAAATACATAAAATATAAAGGCAACAAAAGCATAAGATTCAGTTCTACAGTTATTTCAGTCTAGGCAGACTGGCAATAAGGCATCCACTGAACCAAATCATCAGCCCCGTGATATTTCAAATCTTAAAATATCAGTAGCTAGGCCTGGCTGGTGTGGTTGAGTTGCTGGAGCACGGTCCTGTAAGCTGAAAGGTCATGCGTTCGATTCCAGTGCACACGCCTGGGCTGCACGTTTGGTCCCTGGTCAGGCGCATAAAGGCAACTGATCAATGTTTCTTTCCCTCTCTCTCTCTCTCTCCAGCCCTTCCCCCCTCTCTAACATCAATGAGCATATCCTTGGGGGAAGATATCAGTAGCTAATCACAAATAAATTGTCAGGCTCTCCAGTTGTAGACCTTAAACATCAGGGCTTAAAGCCAACAACCACTAAACACGCCTTCATTCACTGGAATACTGAGTGATGTTACAGGTCAAGTGGCAAAGCTAAACTGACCCAGACCTTAGGGAGAAAAAAAATAAAAGCTGGAAAGGAACTGTGACTTAAACTCTGAGGGCACGAGCAGGCCAGTGCCATCCAGTCTGGGTAGGTGAGACAGTGCTATCTGAGCAAAGCTCCGGGGTCAAGTTAACTATACAAAGAGCTGGGGGCACAGCAAGTTACAGAATCCCTCCAAAGCCCAAGGCAGGTCTGGCTGGAGCAGTGGGCAAGGGCTGAACAGCATTACCTAGTTGCTGAAGTTAGCAGCAGACCGACAAAGTCATGGAGATGTTCCCCGGTGAAACCTTCTTCCAAGAGAAGTAAAGACATTTACCTCTCGATATTTTTGAAAGTTCAAAATTTCCCCTCTAATCCTTAAATGATCCAGTTTGGAAAGCAGTATAATAGAAAAATCCACCCCTCCAGCTGTTCTCACTTTATTATCTTTCTCAACCAGGGCTCCTTGAGAGAATTAGGCTCTCTTGCCTTCAGGCATCCACTGTATATAATAAATGAATTTCACCCCCTTGCATCTAGGCGGTGCCAGATGTGCACCCTCTCAGATCTGAGACAGTTACTTACATTCCATGTGTTAGAGTAGACTAACAAGGTGGTTTTGATTTGCTAGCAGCACAGTATAATCCCATACCTAAGCATAACCTCAAAAAAGTATTCAAACCTAAGATTTCAATTCCCTCCCGGTGTCAGGGTACACCCATCGAAAATCTCATTTTAATGCTAAAAATGAGTCAACTTTCCAGAAGGAAAGGGCAAGAAACCGATGAAAAGCAAAAAAGCACTTGGAAATGTTAGTGAAAACAACGTCAGTGACCTCAATGGAAACTTGCGCAGGACCGCACTGTGAATCAAGTCCTTTGCCAATGGGAAGAACTATATAGTTCCTTTTACAGGGCGCAGAGGTTTACTGCAGAGATTAAACCACGGCTCCTACTGCACTTGTAGTCACCAGGCTAAGTCCCGGGCCGAAAAACAGAGACTGTGCAAACCGAAATGAAACATGCAAAGACAGTCGGCGGAGTGCCCTGGCTGGCAAATGATGCAACTGACAGAAGGCCAGGAAGACCAGCGTCCCGTCGGAGATATCTGACTGAAAGCTGGGGATCTGCTGCCTTTTTCTCTAAATTCAGGTTCAAGCAAACTCCAGCCCAGAGCGGAGAGAATGACAGACTAAGCGGGCAGTGCTCTCGGGGTCAGAGCTAAGGGCCACGGCAGGGGTACACGCCCATTCTGTAATGCCAAGAGTCTGGCGTCCACACACTCGACCTCGCGCGCCAAGGGAAGGCAGCCGCGTCGTCTTTCAGTTTCGGGCCTCTGGTCCCGATCCGGGTTCCCCGGGGCATCGCGCGCAGTGGGACCCCAGCCCGCAGCCTCGCGCCGGCGCGGTAGGTGCTCCTCAGGTTCGCACCGCCCAGGACCGGCGGACGCTTCCGGATTGGCTTGCAGGGTGAGGGGCCCGGAGGCCGCGACCCCCGCCCTGCAGCCCCGCCCCCTGCAGGCCCCGCCCCCTTTGCCCCTCCCGCCCTCCCCCCGGCCCCCGCCCACCTGGCTCTCACTGACACAGAAGACGCGGCCGCCGCGGCTCAGGCACACGCGGGCATCCCGGGGCTGCGCGGCCGCGCTGCAGAACGTGAAGGAACAGCGCGTGGCGAGCAGCCGCCGCACTGTGGTGCGCACGAGCGCGGCCGGCCGGCGCCCCCAGCGCGCCCACAGGTACAGGTAGCAGAGCGTGATGAGCATGACCGGCCCGCCGCCGCGGGGCGCTGGCCCGGGACGCTCGCGCTCCCCGGCCGGCCCGCCCCTCCCCTCCACTCCACTCCCGCCGGCCGGAAGGGGCGGAGCCGCGAGGGAGAGGCCGCGCGGGGAAGTGGGATGTAATGGGGAGGAGGAAAGCCGGCTGTGCCGCCTGGGGCGGGTGTGTGGTGATGGGGGCGACGGAAGGCCGTGAGCGGGGGAGGGTGATAAACAGGGTGAGCACCAGGGGCGCAGGCCCGCCTGCTGCCCGGCCCCCCTCCTAGGCGGGCGGGAGGCTGAGCATGTTTGTAAGGTGAGCCAACCGGCACCGGGGAAGCAAAGTGTGCTGGCAGCCCCCACCCAGTCCGGGGTGGGGGAAAGAAGGCGAGGCCTTACTAGGTTCACACAGTGCAGTAAAATACTAGGTTGGCCAAAAAGTTCGTCTGGTTTTTTCTGTAACATGGCTCTAGTAGCGCTTAGTTCTCTTCATTCGAGACAGTTTTGTTAGATTGTATGGTGACAGCTGTCATATCAGTGTGCATTAAAAGACTTGTCAAAATTGGCGAGTTTTTATGCAGCCATTTTAATAGTGAAGACGTAAGAAAATACACAACATTTTCCGCATATTCTTTATTATTCCAAGAAAGGTGAAAACTGAAACTCAAAGAGAGACTGGTACAGTGTATGGAGAAGATGCTGTGACTGATCAAAAGTGTCAAAAGTGGTTTGGGAAGTTTCATGCTGGAGATTTCTCGCTAGATGATGCTCCACGGTCAGGTAGACCAGTTAAAGTTGATAGCAATAAAATTGAGACATTAATTGAGAACAATCAGTGTTCTACCACACACGAGAAAGCCAACATACTCAAAATATTCAAAACAATAAAGTTATTGCTGAAAGTGAAAAATGTGTCTTATTTTATGGGAGAAAACCATACGGATTTTTTGGCCAACACAGTATTTCCTCTGGACTCTGTGTATTTTAAACTAAGGGCAGGAAACGAGTTGAAGGCAAATCAGGAGTAAAAAGATGCCTGGTGTTCTTGTATGTGTGAATCGCCACTTTGTGAGCATCCTAAAACCAGTAGAAAAAGGAAAATAATCAGTTATGATTCAGTATTCTTGTCCCCTAAGAGAAGCGTAATTATTCCTGGCACGGACAGATGAGATTTCTCCCATGGAGCCTCATTTTTTTCAGAGGCAGTATGTAAAGAAGCACCGAGGACAGGACACTGTGGACATCACTCACTCATAGGATCGCCAGAGGTGGAGCAAATCCACCGTTAAGTGAGGAACAGTTTGCTCGCAACTGTGAAGCACAGCCAAGATTGTCCCTGCATCGCTTCCTATTCTGGCCTTTGCTGTAAGTCACAGGTGGCAAACACAAGGCCCACGGGCTGAATCTGGCCTGACACCTTGTTTCTACTCAGCAGCAGTTCCAAGCTCCCTGCCCCTAGTTAAGGAGTAGTTACATTTATACAGTCCTAAATTACATTCAGCCCTTTGAAAGCAACCTCGAGGCTGATGTGGCCCCCAGTGAAAATGAGTCCAACACCCCTGCTATAAGTAGATAGCGAAATACAGTCAAAGCAATCCAGTACACCACTCCTAAGTCATACTTAATCCAAAGACAGGTTTTTAAAGTGCCCTGGCCTGCTTTCACCTGCTTTAAAAATAGTAGTGTAGAGCCCTGGCCAGGTAGTTCACTTCGTTAGAGCGTTGTCCCAAAAAGCCAGGTTGTAGGTTCAATATTTGGTCAGGACACATACAAAAAGGAACCAATGAATGCATCAATAAGTGGAACAACAAGTCAATGTTTCTCTCTCTTCCCCATAAATTTAAAATAGCAGCATAGAATACCCACTTTCAGAACCTCAGACTTCCGGTCAGATGACATAGGAAATTCTCCCATTGTACATAACAATGATACATTTAAAAAGAGAAAGATGCCAAGAAGAAATAACTGGGCTCAGAAACAAGGTAAGCATCGCAATGTACCAGAAAGAGAAGAAAGACACTCGTGAGCAGGGCTGAAGCCATACCCTACTGTGGCAACTGGGAAGTGGGTCCCTGCACAGGAACAAGACCTAAAACTATGTCACTGGAGAAAGAAGTGAGTGAGCCCGTCTAAGGGGGGAATCAGCCCCTCCATGATGACACACGGCTACAAGTCAAGAATTAGAATATGAAAAGGCTTAATAAATGGTAAACCCTAATGTTTTCCTGGACAAACACTTCAGATAGCTTTCTTGGAGTTCACTGAATTTTGGCTCGAAGGACCAGTCTTCCTACTCGTGCCAGGTATAGAGAGGTCATCGCTTTTCCTTGAAGGTCACAAGCATCTCTAGTTGCTCCAAATTCCTTAAGAGCTCTGTACCCTCACCTTCCACAGACAACATAATTCCACCTGGCCAGAATGGGAGCTTTCCAGGTTGACCCTTAGATCTCACATCTCACAATGTAACGGTCTCGGAAGACATCATGGGAAAATGCGGGGGTCAAAACTGTACAGCAACTTTGGCTTACAAAGAACGGGGGGCGTATCGGGTCAACCTGAACAACGAAACGGGTGAGGTCCCTCCCTGCCCTGCTGACTGAGGAGCTCTGACACTGTTCACAGCCAGGAAGGCGGAGAGGAGTGCAGGTGGATAAGAGGAGCGGGGGAGTTCGGCGGTCACACAGCAGGCTCTGTGTGTGAGCCACCTGAAATGACGGAGCTTAGCTTCATTGCCCCAGAGAGCAATGGAAAGGGGGAAGGAGGCAAGAGTAAGACATCAGGGGAACTTACTCTGTGTACCCGATGCCCACCCTATCATCCCTTGCTACTCAAGGAGAGGATCCTTGGCATCAAGCAGCATCGTCATCACCTAGGAGCTCACTAGAAGTGCAGAGTCCCAGGCCCCATCCTGGGCCCAGTGAGTCAATATCTGCACTTTTTAACAAAAAAACCCAGGTGATTCACAAACACATTCAAGTCCGAAAAGGACTGCCAAAGTCTCCATCTATTACTCCCTACATCTGGGTTGCTCTAGACTCTTAAAACTTCCAAATTGTTGTGGAGAGTAAAACCACAGACTAGGAGATTAAAAACTAGACTTCGCCATTCAGGAGACCATCACTGTAGGAAGGATGGTGCACTCGCCAGCCAGCAACTGAAGACCTCAGTCACCCATCAAAATGGCTGGCTCTCTAAGAAAAGCCTTCCCAGACTCAAAGTCCTAGTCCCTGCCCTTAGGAGGCATGCGATGGAGGTGATGGTTTGGGGGCAAGGCAGAATCTAAACCAGAAGAATGTCACTCCCCTAGAGGAGGCTGGCCTGTCCCCACTAAACAGATGACGGCTCGTCCCCAGAGGAAGTCCATCAGCGACATTAGTTCTGTCAACTGGGGGAGCATTCAGCATGCTGATCGGTTCAGTGGCCAGAGCTGAGAAGGACAGTTTGTTTTTGAAATAAAATCCCAGTTTCGTAGGAAATGATGAGTAGGTGCTAAAACTTAAAAAACTAATTGTAAACAGTCCATTTTTAGCAGTTAAAACTACATAGTCTTTGTTTTACAAATACGAGTCTATTCCCGTCACAAGTGTTAGACTGCTAAACCAGTTCATGAATTTAAAATGATATGCAGAGATTCCAGTGTCTCAAGAAAGACCATCTGTTTAAAATGCTCTCTGAAAAAAAAGTAACTGAAATTCATGTTTAATTGGCACCAGGAGTTTTTTGTTGGCAAAAACGGTAAAACGGGGAAAACTTTGAATACTTGATAACCAGTGCTCTGTGTGTTTATTAGCCAGAAAATGTCCGTGTGGCTATCTGTGTGTGCAGTTAAAAGTTAAGTGAGTAAACTATTTTAAGTCAATAATCCTTTTTCTTATTGGTTTAAACTCAAAAAGAAAAACACAGTTTTTGACAGAGAAATAAGCTACCGGCTCGGGCTGTGATCAGGGCCTCAAAGGGAAAAAGAAAGTTGACATTTTAAATCTAGCTGATCAGCAAACACCAGGGCCCTTGTAGCAGTGGGGGTCAAACCAGCCACACCATTACCCTGGGTCAAAGATTGTCTTTGGAATCCCAATGTTTAAAACATATTTTCCAAATAGGAAACTTTTGTATTAAATGTCTTTTAAATTTTCATAAATAATTCCTTATAACATATAATGTAGCTTCAAATTTTATTATTTTAATTGTATTTTATTTCTATAAACTTTTATTATTATCCTAATATTATTTCTTTTGAAAGTTTTATATTTATCAAAAGGACTCAGAGTTCTATGCCAGAGTTGTCTGTAATTAAAAATATAAATAATAGCCCTGGCTGGTGTGGCTCTGGATTGAGTACTGGCCTGCAAACTAAAGGGTCATCAGTTCGATTCCTGCTCAGGGCACATGCCTGGGTTGCGGGCCAGGCCCCCAACTGGGGGCACACGAGAGGCAACCACACATTGATGTTTCTCTTCCTCTCTTTCTCCCTCCCTTCCCCTCTCTCTAAAAATAATATATAAAATCTTTACAAAAAATACAAATAATAATAAAGACAAGATGTGCATTTTGACCCAAGAATTAAAAGATGCTTTAACATAAAACCTTAGGAGCCTATATGCAATGTGTCATTATTTCTTAATTGCATGCAATGCCAAGATAACGGCTGTCTCCCTGATCTCCTGGCGGTAGAACATAAAGGTGCTGACTGGTGATGTGTCAAGATCATGCTAACTGGAAGAACCATGTGAGTTTATTCACTGTAAATCTTGGTATAGTCATATATAACATTGGTAAGAAAATGTTACATAGTTTTAAAAGAAGAGCTAAGTTTTAAGATAGGATTGAGTCTAGTTAAAGTGTATGTACTAACTGTGTACACTCTAATATTAGAGAGTGAAGAAAAGGAAGAACCACTCAGTTGGGCGAGACAGCACACACGTATGAGTCTTTGGTGACAGTAGAGGGACTCTGATGAAACAAAACTTACACAGAATGTTGCGGACTGATTTCAAAATGGAATGGCGAGCTGGACCTTCCTGCCTCCTCCAGAAAGTCAATATCTGGAGGGAGCAGGGGACTGCTTACTAAATTCTACCATCTTCTCAGCACTTAAAGCTATTGGCTTTTATTTCTTTTAAAGATTTTATTTATTTATTTTTAGAGAGACTGGAAGGGAGGAAGAGTGAGAAACATCATTGTGTGGTTGCCTCTTGCTCCTGGGAACCCTGGCATATGCCCCGACTGGGAATCCAACCAGTAACCCTTTTGTTCGCAGGCTGGTGCTCAATCCACTGAGCCACATTAGCCAGGTAAAACTATCAGCTTTTAGAGTGCAGTACCCTCAAGTTGAAAGCTAAATGAAATAATGGAACCAAGCCCTCCACCACATGAATATGTGAAACGCCAGGCGGAATGACAGACAGGAGTCCCTGCACGTCCTTGCTGGGACGCTAAGAACTGAAGGACCTATGCAGGATATCCTGACCTCCAGTTGCTTTAGTGCTCACATTAATAGCATATTGTTTTGGAACAATCATACTGTCAAATCAGGCAAAACAATTTTATAGAGAGAAATATATAGAAATTAAAACCTTCATGGGAATCCATATAAACCCATCAGATGGACAGAGATTCCCATCTAAATCCCTAGGAGTGGAGCTTCTAGCCTCATCGCTCAAAAGTCTAACCAGTTCCAGCTTTCATCCCTCCCACCTTTCTGCAGCATTTGCTTTTCCGGCCACTTCCCGGTGTCTCTACCAGTCTGGGAAACAGAAACCCATCTAAGTAGAGAGCATTTGCGATCTTGCTCCCCAGCTTCTGGCATCAGTTTGGCTCCAATAAACTGTTATAAAAGTTTCTCTTAAAAAAAGAAGAAAGAAACCACTCTAAATACTGAGACGGGGGATTTAATATTGAGATGTGGCTACAGACACGAAGAAAGTGCAAACACACCAAAGGGACAGTCAGGCCACCCAGGGAACAGAAATAACAGAAAGCTGCTGCCCACTCCCAAGCACCTGAGCCCCGAGGAGCCAGGGTCACCTGGTGGAAGCTGGAAGCTCCCAGATCCGTTCTGCTAGAGATGGAGACCTGGCCAGACCCACAGAGAAGGGGAAATTCTCTGGGTTTCTCCATTCCCGTAGCTTTCTACTGTCCCCTGGGCTGAACTTTGTTGAAGTTAAACAGGAGAGGAGCCTCAAAGAGCCTCCTTCCTCGCCTATCACTGCAGAGGAGGGAAGCGGCAGGGGGTGTCTGCATCTGAGGAAGAACAGGCCAGTCGCCTGCCCCTGCCCTTTCTGAAATGCTTCCCTTGAAAAGTTCTTTCAAAATCCATTGTCTGTTTCTATTCCTACAGTATGGGCTGAATTGTGTCTCCCCAGAAATATTCTAATGCTGAAATCCTCACCCCCAATACCTCAGTATGTGACTGCACGTGGAGATGAGGCCTTCACGGTGGTGGTGAGTGTAATATGAGGTCCTACGGGCAGGCCCCAACCCAGTGGGACTGGAGTCCTTGTAAGAGATCAGGACTTAGAGGGAAGACACAGGGAGGGAGGCCTCAGAAGAAACCAGCCCTGCTGACACTTCCACGTCGGACCTCCAGCCTCCAGACTGTGAGGAAATGAGCCCCCTCATCTGTGGTGCCTTGCTGGGCAGCCCGAGCAAACCATCCTGGTTCCCCGTGCTGCCTTCTCTGCCTCTCTCACCCTCCTTTCAGCCCCTGGGCATGAGGAGCCCTTCGCCCTGCTTCTGCCCTTACCTGTTCACAGAGGTTCCATTTGCCCCCCGGGTTTCAGTGGCCACCTCTCTGGGTACAATGCTGCGATCCTCACTGCCAGCTCCAGCCTTTCCCAGCCTCCAATGCCACCGTCAAACCTTCTGTGTCTATTTATTTGGAATTCTGTTGGTATCTCGGAAGCAACATGAATAAAACTGAATGCATTTTTCTCCCACGAATTACCTCTTTACCTGATTTCTCTCTGTTAGGGACATCACACTTTTTTCCACCCGGTCCTAAACTGCAGTCTCCTTGGAGCACCAGCTTCTCTCCACCCCACGTCCTGTTTGTTTCCGTTGATGGTACCTCCACACCGTCTCTTGAGTCTCATCTTTTCATCACCCCTTCTCTGCTGTCATTGGAACCCACGAGGTAGCCACCAGTTCCCTGCAGGCCTCCCATTTCCCAATGCTCTGCTTACTCCAGCGCCTTTTGCACTTGACTCTCCGGAAGTGCGGCTGTGATCCATCACCCCCTTTCTCAAACCCTTCAGTGCTTGCCCCATGCCCACCACAAAGCTCAGGGGGTCTTCCCTGGCATTCAGGACCTTCCATCACACCCACCTAGCCTGGTCACCTGTAAGGACCACCCATCTATTCATTTATTCATTCCACATGTCTGCACGCCAAGCACTGTGCTAATCACTATGTATATTCTTTCATGTAACCGTCTCACTGACACACAGTGGCTATTGTCCCCATGGGGCACAGGAGAAAATTGAATTTAGAGCAATTGAGTGACTTGCTCAAGATCCCACAACTAGGTCTCAAAAGCTGGGAGCTGAATTTATGTCTTTCTGGCTCCAAGTCCTTCACTACATAAGCTAGGCACCTGAGGACAAAGAATGCCTTGGGAGCAAGAAAAATTGAAATGAAACTCCGGATCCAAGGGGGGATGGTGGCAGAAGGTTCAGGTATGCCATTGCTAGCCTTGAGGATAGCCTTCTGTGTCCAGATCAGACAGGCCGGGATTGCCCAGGAGTTGGACACACCCAAAAAGCTGTAGCTGGGATTTCATGGAGAACGCCAGTGCAAACAGCTGGCTCTAAAAATGCACAAAAAGAGGGCTATTACTTTCTGTACCACAACTGAATGTCACTGACTTATTACTGTTTTAAGGATCCTCAAGTATAGGAAAAATCCAAAGTTAAAAATTACAGAGTCAAGCCCTGGATGATGTGGCTCAGTGGATTGAGCACCAGCCTGCGAACCAAAGGGTCACTGGTTTGGCTCCCGGTCAGGGCACATGCCTGGGTTGCAGGCCAGGTCCCCTGTAGGGGGCCTGCGAGAGGCAACCAATTAATGTTTCTCTCTCTCTCTCCCTCCCTCCCTCCCTCTCCCCCTTCCCTTCCTTCCCTTCTCTCTGAAAATAAATAAGTCTTTAAAAAAATAAAAAATTACAGAGTCAAAATGCAACATGGGAGCACACAACATACAGATGATATAGACTCATACACTTGAAACCTGTGATTTTATCAACCGACATCACCCCAGTAAATTCATTAAAAATTTTTAAAAAGAAGAAACATGCAACACAGTGTCCTAGATTGGATTCTGGAACAGGAAAGGGACCTGAATGGGAAAATGTTGAAATCTGAGGGCTGCAGTTAGCACTGTTGCACCGATGTTCACGTATTTTTTTTTGTCTATCCATGTTGTGTGAACACGGGAGGGAGCTGGGTGAAGGAACTCTGTACTATTTTTGCAACTCTTTCATAAGTCTAAAATGATTTCAAAATAAAAAGTTATACAAACGAGAGGCTGACCTTCTACTGGCTTTCATTGGCATCCCTCCCTTCCCCATCCTTAACTAGCCACAAGGTCGTAAGCATATCACTTCATCTTTCTGGGTCCCAGTTTTTCAAATGTTTAAAAAAGGAGAGACACCAACCAGATCATCTCCAGCTGCGCCCTCGAGCTCCAAAATCCTGAGGTCCTGATACACTACAGCGTGAGTGGCTTTACGAGGATTTCGTTTGCAGTAATGTCTTATTCTCCTTCAAGTCCCTGGCATATTAAGCATGTTGTAGGTGCTTCATAAAAGTTCCAGCACCTGGCTCATCCATCCCTTTGTAAAGTAAGGTAATATCTCTTCCACTCAGTTGGCCACTAGAGAGAGAAGCGCTCACAAAACGTTCTTAACTGAGAGCTAATTTATCTTCACCCAGCAGTGGGGAGTGGTCTCTTAGATCCCAGGCAGAATCTGTTCCTGGTGCGGGCAGGGGAGTCACCCTCTGTGTGCAGTGTCCTGCCCTTCAGATGGGACCTCGAGTTGGGGCCCGTAGTACCCATTGGACAACCACACATACACAGAGCACTCACAGCCTCAGTCACCTCGAGGAAAGTGAAATGAACTGTACGCAGGTGAGCTCTGCTTGCTCTAAGTACATTGTTGTCTTCCTGATGACCCCGTCCCATGTCCTGAACTCAGGCCTCACTTTTAAAGGGCCAATAGTGGAGGTCAAATGAATGAATGTGGAAATTGACTACCACCTTTACAACCAAAATGAGATAAAGACATTAGCAGCTTCATACACACCCACTCCCACCCTGCACACACACCGATGCATTCTGTGACTATGGGCAGACGCCTGTTTCCCAGCTTGGGAATTAGAGCATCCCCAAGGTGCCCGTGGAGAGAGAGAATACAGTACTGAGTATACCCAATTAACAATGGGATTCTGAGAAATGTCTAGGTGATTTCACGGTTGTGCAAACACCATAGCACACCCTTAGACACACTAGATGCATGACCTACCACATGGCTAACAGAGTGCAGCCCATCGCCCCCAGGCTTGTACAGCCTTTTCCCATACAAAGCAACACAAGATTAAATCAAACACGAGAAAATGATGCAACCAAGAGGTACGGTAAGCACGAGATGTACGAGGCTGCTGCTGGGGCAACATGGCCTACCGTCTATAGCGAACTTTTTTACAAGTAGGGAAAGAGCACGACAAGAACTGTGCGAGGTGTAATGTAGTGAACATGTGAGCCAGCAACAGTCATCGCGGCCATCACCAAGCACTCTGTACTGGACGCAGTTGTGTGTGCTGTCCTTTCACAGGACTGCGGCACTGTAGGTTTGTCCACCAGCGTCGCCACGGACACCTGAGTGGTGTTCTGACCGCTGCCGCGTCACTAGGCTATCGGAAGTTTTCGGCTCCACTGGGACTTTACGAGACTTTATGGGACCACCATCACACAGGTGCTCCTCTGTGGTGGATGATCCATTGCTATGCACCAATGGAGGGACAGCCCACCTGCACCAAGTCAACAGAACAGAAGGGCAAGGCCATTTCATCCTCACAAGGGCTTTCCAGGCACACAGTGTTACCTCCTTTCAGCAGCACGGGAAGCTCAGGCTCGGAGGCCCACGCTAAGGAGGGGTCCTTTCCAGCAGAGGAGGACAGTGCCTTTCTCAGGCACAGAAAAGCATGTCTGCCTAGAAATTCTCCTCTGCTGGTCAGTCCTGGTGCCTGAAGTCTGTACCACTTGAAATACTCCTTCAGGTTAACTCATCTCCCAATGGAAGGAGATTTAAACTGAAGTCAGTGTGTCAAGTCCAGGGCTGCTGCTTTTAATGATGTCTGTCACGTTAATTAGAAAATGCAGAGTAGGACCCCCATGTGGACAGAGGATAGAATCATTCAGCCCCAAGAGTTGGCTGGGTAGAATGCTGGACAGAGCGTATCTGGGGCAAGAAGGACCACAAGGCCACACAGAGGGCTATCAAGGGACAACTGGAAAAATAAAGGGACTGAAAGAGTCCAAAGCAGCACGTGTCACCCAAAGCACACAGGAGGGTAACTGGAAAAGCAGACCCAGCCCGAAGTTACAAGCCCTGCGGTCAGCCCAGCGCAGTGGCCTTCTCTGCTTGCGGCTGAAAGTTCCGTGAAACTGGGCAGAGGAGTCAAGCGACAACTGAATTTTTCTCTTCCCCCTCCACCAACCTGAACATTTTTTCTCTCAGGAACTGACAGACACTTCCCATGCTTAGGAAAAGCCACAGCTTAAGGAAAACAGAAGGTCATACCTATTATTATAACCCTTTGCTACTGGAAATTCCGTGGCTCCGGAAACAAGTCTGGTGCAAAGAACCGGTGGGAGCACCGAGGCGGTAGTACAGCCCGGGGCGTTCCCAGCTCGCGGCTCGGCTTCCTCGGTGCCACACCAAATGTGTCTTTCCCTGGAGGCGCCGGTATGGAGTCTCCAGGAACGGATCCAGCGAAGCGGCAGTGCCCCCTATTGATGTCCCTTGCTTTGCAGGTCAGCGATTTTGAAAATGCGTATGCAACCCCCCTGCTTAACCCCAACAGCACAGCAGGCAGTTTACAATTAGTAAATCCGGTGGAATGGGACGAGAAATTAAGAAGAAGCAACTCCGTAACCACAGGGCTAAGTATGTTCGGTGTTCACCAAACGGTCAAGCCGTAAGTAGAGAAAGAGCGCTCTCCTGGGGAAGCCAGAAGCAGAAAGATGATGCAGCCGAACTGGAACTGCTCTAGGTAGCCCGCTTTCCACAAGGTTTCGGCCCTGGAGAGAGGACTGCACCCAGCCCCGACGCAGACACCTTAAATAAGAAAAAACAAACAGACCCGCAGATGTGCATGCCGTGATAAAATTATTCCTTTCTATAAATAACACCCCTGGGGCGATAAACGGCGGGTTCAAAGGCAGGCCACCCGAGCCCGAGAATCTGGCCCTTCCTTGGGCAACCCACCGACCAGCGTGCGCCTGCGCCACCGTGGACGCTCGGCCCTGGCACCTCCGCCCTTGTACTTGGCGAGACGGTCAATCGGCGCTGCACGTACCTGTGGGCCGAGCCCCGAGCCCCGGACCCCACGGCCGCGCTCCAGGCCTCCCGGCCTCCCAGCACCGCAGCTGCGCCCGGACCGAGTGGGCGGCCGCTGCCGAAATGCACCCGAAGGGGGCGGGGATGTTGTCACGAAGGACTGATCAGGTGGCAGCAAGGGCGTGGGAAACAGATCAAGGGAATGGCCAGATCTGGATATCCCTCGGTGGGGCCCCTTGCAGGGTAACAACCCCAGACTCCGACCCCGCCCCAGCCCGCTCTGCCACTGGCCACACCGGCGGGGACGCCTGGCTCCACCGAGCACCCCTTCCGCTGCCCAGAACACTGCCTCCGCGGGCCCCGGCATCCTCCGACCTGTCCTTTACCTCTTGCCCGAAATGTCAAAGTGTCACCTCCTCGGGAGGCCTCGCCTGACCGCACGCAGGCTAGGTGAAGCCCCCTTCCAAAGTCCTCTGCAGTAACTCAGCCATCTCGTCATTGTTGGTATTTGTACCACGTGCCTGCCTTTCCTAGTGACACACACACACACACACACACACACACACACACACACACACACACACAGGCGGGAGCCGCATCTGTCTATTCCCAGCACACAGTGAAAGTGGCCGAAGATTTTGCTCCATGAGAGAGAGAAGAAGCCAAATCGGGCTGCTCCCGAGGATGTTTGCTGAAGGAGGTGCAGGGCATGGGCGTAAATTATTCACTCAGTGGATTTCTTTTCCCGACTTTACTCCTTTCACGACGAGAGTAACTGGGACCTTCCTCCGCTGAGGACACCACGCAATCTCCAGAGCCACCCTGAGAAGTCTTAGTTCTGCCATCTGAGCTCTGAAGCCTCCCTGTTCAGCACAGCGCTTTCCAGCAAGGACTTGAGGCTTCCCGCTCTGTTTGGGGGAGCAGGGAATTCCTGACTCTCCGCTGGGGCCCAGGCTGACCCATGGTGTCCATTAGAATACTCCCCCAAAGACTAGGGAAAAAATGGAACACTGAGCATTTGCAGGAAGGAAATGCTCACCTGGGGTGACAGCTTATGGATGGTCTACGAAGTGACTGCAGGTCACAGAGAACCTCAAGCTGAGGCTTCCCGTGGCTGCCGAGGGTTCTGTGGCTCGGGGAGGGGAAATTCAGGCGTGGGCACAAACCACGTCCTTGGTAACCTGGCTGCTGAGGGCACACAGCGTTCCACGTCTGGGTGTGCCATGCATGGCCTGGTTCGCCCTCCTTCTGCTGTCGGGCTGCTTTTCCGGGGGTTCGCTCTCAGAACGCTGAAGTGGGCGGCCCCACACAGAACGTTTCATCCGCCCTTCTGCTAAGGGTCCACGGTGCATCCCTGTACGCCTGCAAGCGAGGCTGCTGGGTCCGAGCACACGAACCCATCTAAGGCCATTGAAACATGAGGCCGAACTTTATGCCTCGAATGTTGCATAATTTTACCTTCTAATAGAGGAAGGAGGGTTTACTGTGGCATACCCTTGCCAGTATCAAGTGCTACGAGTTTTTAAAGATCTTTGCTATTTCAGTGAAAGAAAAATTGTATCTTCTTTAAAAGATTAGTTTGCTGTTCTTTCAAATTACTAAAAAAAATTATTTTTAAAGATTGGTCATTTGCGTTGTCTTCATGTATGAATTATCTATTCATATCCATTGTCATTTTTCAATTTTGGTGTTAGTATTTTCCTTAATGATTTTATGGGTTCTATATATATTAAAGATAAATACTAAAGATACTAACTTAGGATATTAGTCCCAAGGCTGTGATATTTGTGGCATATTTTTTCTAGTTTATCATTTGTTTTAAAAGTTCATTTAAGATGTTTTACTTACCATTTTAAAATTTTAATTATATAAAACCTGTTTTTTCTTTCATGACTTTTACCATTGATTTTATGTTTAGTAACTATTCCCCAATTTCCCAAACAATAACTATTTCCTAGTACTTATAATTTTTAAATGGTTACATTTCAGAATAACCATCACCTTGAAGGCCTTTTCCAATTCTAAAAGTTTATGGTTTTCTGATTTTTATCTACATTGCTGTTTTTAAATGCAACATATAAAAACAGTAGATACCACTGAATTTTTTTTAAAATCTAACATATTATCCAACACATTCAATAGAATTTCTGTAACCTGGACGTAGGGTTCAAAGTCTAGTAACAAATGAACACTGTACCTGCCCCTCAACTTGAGATCTAGGATTTTGCCAGTACTCCCGCATTCCTTATGCATCTATCCCCCTGGCTCCCCATCCTCAATTTTACATTTATCATTCCTTTGCTTTAAAAAAAATCTTAAATACACATGAATGTACCTCTACACTGTACATTGCTTTGCTGTTTAGCTTTATACAAATACTATTATTCAATAAGTAAACCTCTTAGTTTACTTACTGATAGATGAGTGGATAAAAAAATTGTGGCACATATACACAATGGAATATTACTTGGCCATAAAAAAACACAAAACAATGAAATCTTACCATTTGTGATGGCATGGATGGACCTAGAGGGTATTATGCTTAACTGAAATAAGACACGGAAAGACAAATACATGTGATTTAACTTACATGTGGACTATAAAGAACAAAATAAGCGAACAAAAAAGTAAGTAAAGTTCCGAGCCTTGCATTTTTTCTAGGCAGTGTTTGTTCTAAAGTTCCCACAGAATTGTGTGAAGCTGCTCTCTATTCACTTCGCCGCTACGTAGTGTTCTGTTGTATGGCTCTACCAGTGTGCTTAGTCCTTGTTCTCCTGATGGCACTGGGTAACCCCAGTTTTCCTCTGACAAACAGTGCTGCTCTGAGTACCCCCCTCTTGTCTGCAGGGCCCATGGACAGGTGCCTCTTGGGTATGGACCTAGGGAGGAATTACTGAGCCAAGTTCAGTGTTAAAAGATAATACTAAACCATTTTCCAAAATAGTTATATCAATTTATATTCCCATTATCAGTGGGTTTTTTCCCCTACTTGTTTTCTTTTTTTTTTTAATTTTATTTATTTATTTTTAGACAGAAGGGAAGGAGAAAGAGAGAGAGAGAAACATCATTGCCTCTCACTTGGCCCCCACCAGGGACCTGGCCCACCACCCAGGCATGTGCCCTGAATAGGAATCGAACCAGCAACCCCCTGGTTCGCAGCCTGCGCTCAATCCACTGAGCTACACCAGCCAGGGCTTCCCACTTGTTTTCAATTCAATGTCTTTCAGGCCACATTTTCTTTTACATTTTAGATTTACACTGATTTTCATAACTGCCTCACCTTGTGGATGTTCATTAGGAAAATCCTCGAGGCAACAAGCCAGCTAAGCGCAGGACCCTTACTGTCCAATGTCTAAGTTTAGGTCCTAGAACAACGGCAGGGGTGGGACTACCCAGAAAAGGCTGCTGTGAGCCCAGTGGGGGCGTTGTCCTGGTAACACGAGACAGTATTTTGCACAACAGCTTGAGCAGCTGCTCTCAGGACCTCCTGCTATTTCTAGGTCTGTGCTCCCATGTCCCATACAACCTTCTATTTAAATCAGCCACTGTCAGCCCTGGTGAGTTAGTCCTCTCTTCTACAGCCCACAAAAACACTTCCACTCTTTGATTTGGTGTTCATAATTCTGGGCATTTATCCCCAAAATGGTAACACAGGAAGAAAAATTATATTTGTGACGAAGTGGATAGCAACATTGTTTATAAGTGGGATTTTTTAATTCACAAATTTAAAGTCTGCAACAATAGGGAACATAGTACACGAATTGTGGTATATCCACTCAGCGGTACAGGTATAACAGACTTTGTTCCTCTCCTGAGCCATGTGAGATTGAGTTTCGTAAATCATGACTGTTCACCCCTAAGTGGGTCAGGGTGTATTTCCTAAGAACAGAACATCCTCTTACGTAACCACATTGCAGTGCCCAAATTCAGACAATTTAGCATTGATCCAATCAAATCGATGCTAATAATATCTACTCTTAGTCCAGGTTCACATTTTGCCAATTGTCCCAATATCATTGTTTAGAGCAACGTTATTTTTCCCAGTTCAAAGTCACACGTCATGAGTTGTCATGTCTCTTTATTCCCCTTGTCTCTATCTTTGTCTTTCATGACCTTGACATTTGTTGAGAGTCAGGCCCCTTATTTTTTAGCTTGTCCCTCAACTTGAGCTTGATTTCCAAGTGATCCAATTCAGGTTATGCATTTTGGGCACATGATGTCAATTCATCCCCATTGGTGTGTTGACTTTGATCACATGGTTAATTGAAGGTGGTATCCACTAGTGTTTCCACTACATAGCCTCCTTTTTTACTTTGTAGGTAATAATCTGTGGAGGGGTGATACTCTGAGACTGTGGAATAGCTTATTCCCCAACAAACTTGCTTGCACCCAGCGGTTTCAGCATCCGTTCAGAACGGCGACTTTTCGAACTCTGTTGTTCCTTCAGCATTCATTAGTTGGCATTCTCGCACAAAGAAGAGCTGTCCTTTTACCTCTATTTATGTATTTGTAAGTTTATTTGTCTTTTAGTATCACTGTGGACACATGGATTCTTTTGTATTCAATATGATCATTCATGAATGCAATACCCATTTCAATGCTCAAATTGTTCCACATTTGGCCATTGGAAGCCCTGTCAAGCTGCCCCCTGTGTCCTCCTGACCTGTCCCCATCCTTCTTTGACCACCACCTTGCTTTCAGATGACACAGCCTGTTCTTGGCTCTTTCACTTTCCCTGCCCCTCTCTGAATGAGCCACTTCTCCCAGGAGCTCTGGAGAATGATATTAGAAACCAAGATGTGGACATGAGGAACGCTCACGGCCATGGGGGTGCCTTGCCCCAAGGCTCTCAGCAGAGAGATCCAGGATATGGAAGAGCTCCTGCCTTCTCTGTGCCCACATTTGTATCACCCTCTTCCACAGTGAGCACCCCGCCTCCCCACAATATCCTTATAATTGCTCCTTTGCTTAATCCCACAGCACATGGAAAATATTCTCAGAATTGCTAATCCAGATCACTACCAATTACGTGGGGTTCAAATTTTCTTTGTAGGTATTTTTTTGTTTGTTTTACACACACAAGGTATACAAAAGAGCTGTGTTCAAAAGTAATTTGGGTTTACTTTTTTGTCCTGTGGGTAATTTACTATACAGTTTAGTTCATTTGTTTGCTTCCCTTTGTATGTGATTTTAGGTTTCTTTCCCCCACCTTTGTAGACTCAATTTTATTTTTTGAATATTAAAACATTTACATGCTTCTTAAGCTCAAAACTACCATAAATGGTCTCTTTTGAATGAGTGTCTTTGCTTCTTAGACTTTCAGCCTATTCCCAGCCATCCACGTAGGTGACCAATTTATCAGTTTTTAGTTTATTCTTCCTGAGGTTTTTTATTTCCTGCAAAATTAAGCAGATACAAATATTTCACTGTTACACAAAAAAATAGCATAATATATGTACTTGTGTATTTAGCTTTTTCAGTTATCAATAATATACCCTAGAAATCACTCCATACCAACTCACAAAGATCTTCCTGTTTTTACAACTGCACAGTACTCCATAGTGTGGCTGTACCAGAGTTTTTTCAACCTATTGCCTGGTATTGGCACTGAAGTTGTTTCCAAAATTGTGTCATTGCAAACAACACTGCAATAAGTAACCTTGTACATATGTCTATACTTTCACATTGGTGTAGGCGTTTCCTGAGGTGAGTTCCTAGCTGTAAATTGCTAAGTCAAAGGGTCAACATATACCAAGTTTTGTTACCTATTACCAAGTCCTCTCTACAGTTGTACCATGTTGCATTCCCACCAGCGATGTATCAGAGTGTCCTGTTTTCCGGTGTTTTCCAGCAGGCTGGCCTACGGCTTTGACTTTCTGCAGACGGTAGAGGTTAAAAGTGATAGCTCAGTTATGTGCATTTGTCTATCATGAAAGTAAATGAACGTTTGTTTAAGAGTCAGTTTTATACCGTTTTCTGCAGATTGTCCATTCAAGTCTTTTGCCTGTTTTTAAATTGAATTTTCAGTCTTTGGTGCCCTCAATTTGCCAGTCCTTTATTTACGTAGGCTTTTGTTTGCTTGTCTATAGGGTTTTTGTTTTTCAATGTGGTCAAACGTTGCAATCTTTATTTTTTCTTTGCATCTGGATTTTGGGTTATTATAAAGCCTTTTCCCACGCCCAGGTTATGGAATTCTGCCGCGTTTTCTGGCTGCGGGTGGGCTAGTGCTGCTCTCTGCCCCTAGCACCTGATCCTGGGACCGGTGGTCAGATGGTACGTGGCGCCGGCGTCTGGCCCGGTGGAGCTGGAACCCGGGCTCTCCCGCGGGTCTGGACCGCGCGTGCGCACTGACAAACCTGCCAAGCCACCCGGGGACCCGCGGGGAGGAGCGAGGGCGGCGGCGCAGCCGTGTCCCGGAGTCCCCTTCGCGGCCCTTCCGGAAACCCCGCCCCCTTCTGGCCTGCGGGAGCCGGTCTCCGGGCCTTCCCCGGGGCAACCCGGCGGCCCTGATCAACTACTCGGCCCTCCCTTGGGCGGCGATCCCGACCTCCACCGTGTTCCATGGAGCCCCGACCTACTTATTCCTCCGCTGTGGGGGGACTTGGGGACGGGGGTGGGGACGCTGGGTGTCCTCGCCGCGCACTGCGCCCCCTCGCGGCCGGCTGGGCCTCCGCCGGGCCGGGGCTGCGGGGCCGCCGGGGAGCACTCCCAAACAGCCGTAGATGCTGGACCCCACCCTCAGAGGAGAAAGAAAGCCTTTCCTTCTACCAGCCTTCCCTTTCCTACGCGCCCCTGTAGACCTTTTTTTTAACCCTCCTTCATGCAGCCCCCCGGTCTCTGACCCCTTTCCTCCAACCTTACAGATCCGTATGTCCAGATGCTCAGTAAAAATAGGGGCGCTCGGCTTTCCCTCTCGGGTGTTTCCTCCTGACACCAAACACGTGGTGTCTTTTCCAACAGCCACAACCAATTCCCCAGTTCTCTGCCTCCACTTCAGATACCAGCTGCAAACGGGTTGCCCAGGCTCCCCACATTTCTGTCCAGCACACTGCAACTTACGGATTATCCACACTTCCCTCGGGTTTGAGAACTCCCTAGGACACCCGCTGAACCCAGGACAGCGCTTCACTTACTACTGCCGGTTTGCCGTGACCGACACAACTCAGGAACAGCCAAATGGAAAAACACGTAGAAGCAGGCCTGGGCCAGGAGCAAAGCTACCTTGACCTCTGCAAGGGCCCCACCCCGGCAGCACCAAACTCTGACCCTTTTGCTTACAAGGTTTTTACGGGTGGGGAGTGGGAGCTGAAAGTTCCAACCTTCTAATCACTTGGTTCTTCTGGCTACCAGCTCACATCCCGTAGTGAAGTGGGAGCGTAATTATCACCTCATTAGCTTAATTAAACTCAGATATGATTGAAAGGGGACTCGTTATGAATAACAAAGACCTCTTATCACTCAGAAAATTCCCAGGGTTTTAGGAGCTTTGTGCCAGGAACTGGGGACAAAGGCTAAATATGTATTTTTTATAATACCACACTTCTCCAAACCCCAAACCCCACGATATAATTGTGGGAAAACATCAAATTCCAATACAAGAACGTTGTACAAAATACCTGACCTCAAAACTGTCAAGGTCATTCAAAACAAGGGGAATCTGGGAACTGTCACAGCTAAGAGGAGCTTAGGGAGATGGTGGAGTGTAACGTAGTGTGTGGACAGGATCCTGGGACAGAAGAAGGACATCAGGGAAGAATAGAAGAAATCTGAATGAAGTATGGACTACAGTTAATAAGGTACCAATATGAGTTTACTAGTTGCCACAATTATACCATACTGATGTGAGATACTAACGGGAAATGGGTTTATAGAAACTACCTTGCAAATTGTCTGTAAATCTAAAACTTTCTAAAGTTTATTTTTAAAAGTATTTTAATAAAGGCCCTTCAATGTTTAGCACCCACCTTCTCCAGAAGGCAGAGAGAATTGGGAAGTGACCACTTTGTTGTTCTGTTTATGGTCAGCGGGCTGGCGGGTGAGAAGAACAATCCCAGAATGGGATTACTGATGTTCCATTTAATGCACACAACAGATACAACGGGAGTGTGAGGAAGAAACCCCCCCCACCCTGCCAAGATGTAAATGAAGTGACGCTGACCTCAATCCGACTGAGGACACACAAGGAGTCAGAATGAGGATAGAAGAAGTGGGGTGAGCCCCAGCTGGTGTAGCTCAGTAGATTGAGCACAGGCCTGTGAACCAAAGGGACGCCGGTTGGATTTCCAGTAAGGGCACATGTCTGGGTTGAGGGCCAGGTCCCCAGTACGGGGTGCAGGAGAGGCAACCACACATTGATGTTTCTCTCCCTCTCTTTCTCCTTCCCTTCTGTCTAAAAATAAATAAATAAAATCTTTAAATAAAAAGAAGTGGGGTAAGATTTCTTCCGGGAGAGCCCTGGTCTTGCTGTGAGGTTTTATCTCTTGGTCCCTGTTTGTCAGAAGAAGCCCAGAGAACTTATGCATTTGGGGGAGCCTGTGGATGTGTATCTGATATCACCTAGGAAATCCAGAGAAGAGACAGGCTGACCACCTGCGTTGGTGGCCAGGTAAGTCCTTGAATTAGCTGCGGCCCTTGGAGGAGGGAACGGGGAGATGGCCTTGGATCACTGAGGGTCCTGTCCAAAAGGGATGCCTGGCACAGAGGGAGGAATGCTGGCTTTCTAGGGCTGAAGTAGTGGCAAGTTAACTCCCCCAGTCTAGTTGCTTTTGCCAGAATCAGGAAATCTGCAGACAAGAAGTGTTCAAGGTAGAAATCTCCAAAGAAATCCCCAAAATTCCCATGTAAAGAGGACAGCAATAGCCAGCCCTGAAAGCAGGTCAGACCTGTCCCTTTCTCCTACCTCTCCCACTCAGAGTGGAGACAGACCCTGGTGGGGTGGGGGGTTAGAGGCCAATGGGTGGGGCACCAAGGAGGTCCACAGAGAGCTGAAACCTCCGACCACACCCGCTTCCTGCAGGCATGGCTTGGAATGGAGCTTGAGGACTGATTCATAATTATGGCTGACCACACTAGTTTCTGAATTGAGAATGACCTATTGAATTAAAAGGGCCCTAACATTGTCTTTTACATAAAGTGAACAGAAAAGTTTTGGACCGATGTTATGGGTTGAACTGCAGCACCCCCCCAAAACGATGTTTTGACATCTTAATCGCCAGCACCTTACGATGTGACCTTATTTGGAAATGGGGTCATTGTAGATGTGATCAGTTGAGATGAGGTCACCCTGGAGAAGGGCAAACCCTAATGCACTATGACTGGTGTCATAAGAAGAAGGCCATGTGAAGACAGACACAGAGGGAGAGCCCACGTGGTGATGAAGGTACAGACTGAGCGGTGCAGCAAACCACCCAAGCTGGGAAGAGGCAGGGAAGGGCCTCCCCGCCAGGCTTCAGAGGCAGCGCAGCTCTGCCCACACCTGGATTTTGCATTTCTAACCACCAGAACTGTGACAGTCAAATTCTGTTTTAAGTTATCCAGTATGTGGCACTTTGTTACAGAAGCCCTGGGACGTTAACACAGATGAAGATAACCCCCACTGGACATATGTTAGAGAGATGGTGGAAAATGCAGCTGTGTTCATCATAGCTCATGAGCCAAACAGACAGCCTATCAGTTACTCCACCTGTGCCATGAGTAAGTCTCTGTAAGGGACAGAGGGAGTTCGACAGGCCCCTGGCACAGAGGCACAGGCCTGCAGGTGAACCCAAAGAAAAGGGGAACTGACACAGTGAAAGGAACTCACCCTGCAGAGAGGTCGTATGTGTGTGAAATGGTGTGTGCACTTCTGAGGTTCTTTCACTGAGGCACTGTTTGTCACACAGTATTGTGCCCCGCCCCCATCTGCACTTTTGCGTTTCACAGTTTAAGTTACCTGCGGTCAGTCTCTGTCCAAAAATGTTAAATGGAAAATTCTAGAAAGAAACAACTCCTGTGGTTCAAACTGTGCACTCTATTGGGTGGTGTGATGAAATCTCTCACCCTCCTGCTCCATCAAATCCAGGATGTGATTCATGACCTCGTCCAGCATCTCCACGATGTAGCTGCCCCACCCCCCACCTGTGAGTCACTTAGGAGCCGTCTGGCTTATCAGATCCACTGTCTAGGTATCGCCGTGCTTGTGTTCAAATAATCTTTATTTTACTTAACAATGGTCCCAATGTGAAAGAGCAGTGATGCTGGGAACTTGGACATGCCAAAGAGAAGCTGTCGAGTGCTTGCCTTGAATGAAAAGGTAAAGAACATAATAGGTCAAGGAAAACCATAATTTCTATGGGGTTTGTTGCTAGCCACGGTTTCAGGCAGCCTCTGGGGGTCTTGGAATGTATCCCCGATGGATAATGGGGATGACTGTCAGAGGAAGCCACCTATGTGTCCATTAGGTAGGGACAGTTATAGAAATGTGGGTATTCTGCACACTGAACACTTCACAGCCATTAAAAATAAAAGGATAAAGATGCTCTCTGTGTAGTAACATAGAAATATCTGGAATATAGTAATCTATCTTTTGTGTAAAAGGCAGGGTTCTCATAAGAAAATGTAACTGTACCTGCTTACATTTGCATAAAAACCCCTTAAGCGAGCACAGAAAGCTTTGGGCGCAAACAGGGGTGAAAAGGGAAGGGACTTCTCACTTGTCATTTTTTTTATCCTCACCAAAGGAGGTTTTTGTTATTGCTTTTAGAGGAGGGGAAGGGGGAGAGAGAGAAACATGGTTGTGAAAGAGAAATTTCGATCCATTGCCTCCTGTATGTGTCCCCATCTGGAACTGAACCTGCAGGCTAGGTATGTGCCCTGACCAGGAATCAAACCTGCAACCACAACCTTTTGGTTACAGGACGACGCTCCAACCAACTGAGCCACACCAGCCAGGTCTCACTCTGTCACTTTTTATGCTGTGTTATTTTTGAGCCATGCGGACACATGATCATCTACTAATAAAATGAAATAAAAAATTGAATAAGGAGAACATCCCAATACTGGGTTTTCCAGAGTGAGGAGGTGATTGGATATACTGAATAGCAAGTGAGTATGGAAACCCTAGAGTGCTTGGTTAAACGGTGAGGAACTGATCAGAGATTTATCGGATGTTTTGAACCAGGAGTAGCATCTTGTAGCAGTGTTAGTCTGGATCAGTGTGGTGGCACTATCCAGGTGTGACACAGTGAGGGCTGGGGCCAGTGCTGGCAATGAAACTGGGGACAGAGGCTTTCAAGAAAGAGCTAACAAGAAAAATTCCTGGCCCTGGCTTGGTAGCAGTTGGTTGGAGCATCATTCCTGTGCGTCATGGCTGCAGTTTGCTCCCTGGTCAGGGCACAGGAGAGAACCAACCAATGAGTGCATGAATACGTGGAGCAACAAAAGCTGATGTCCCTCTTCCCTCTCTAAAATCAATAAAAATAAATGTAAAAAAATTAGAAGATAAAAGTCATTTCGTTGAGTGCCACTGATGTACCAGACGCCTGTTCTGGATAGCTAAGGGTGAAATAAGACCTTGGACTAGAAGCAGGTAAGGTCATTTTCCAGGAATCTAAGGGGAGGCAGACTCACGTGGTTCAGGACGAATGGCCCCAGAGCAGACTGGGGCCAGCAGTGGTAACAGAGCCCTGTGTTCTTTCGCTGGGGCTGCCACATTGACGTGCCGCAAATGGAATGACAAGCAAGAGGAGTTTACTTCCTCAGGATTCGGAGGCTAGAGGTCTGAGATCTAGGTGCTGGCATGTCTGGTTGCTTCTGAGGGCCTATCTTCCTTGACTCAGAGGTGGCCGTTTTCTCCCTCCAGGTGTGCCAGTGTCCTAATCTCTTCTCACTAGGCCACAGCCATATTGGATTGCAGCCCCCCCTAATGATCTCATCTGACTTCTTAAAAAAACCTGCATCCAAATATAGTTACATTTTGAGGTATTGGGGGTCAGGGCTTGAACATATGAATTTGGAGGGGACACAGCTGAGCCCATAAAAAGCCCCCTTTTTAAAAATTGGTTTTTGTTTACAGATTTGAGAGAGAGAGAAACAGCAATTTGCTGTTCTATTTATTTATGCATTCATTGGTTGACTCTTGTATGTGCTGTGACCAGGGATTGAACCACAACCTTGGCGTATTGGGATGACGCTTTAACCAGCTGTGCTACCCAGCCAGAGCTTACCAAGCTCTTTTTTATGGGGAGCTGGCTGCACAGCACAGGGCCATCCTTGCCACATGCTGCAGACCGAACAAGAAAAGGCCATCACGTTGGGCTCAGTTGAGCTGTGAGGCTCTCAGGTGTCAACTGGACGGTCCCCTCCTGGAAAGAGAGGCCAGGTACAGCTGGCATGGAGCTGGTTTCACTGTGGAATCCTGGAGACTGGAGACAGGTGAGGTGGGCAGGTCCCTGGAGACCCTAGATGGAGCCTGAGCCCAGGGGTGAATGTGCAATCAGGGGTGTCCAACCCATGGCCTATGGGCCGCATGCGGCCCAGGATGGCTATGAACACGGCCCAACACAAAATCATAAATTTACTTAAAACATTATGAGGTTTTTTTTGTGATTGCATGTCACAATGTATTTAATGTGTGGCCCAAGACAACTCTTCTTCTTCCAGTGTGGCCCAGAGACGCCAAAAGTTTGGATGCCCCTGGAAATTATTCTAGTACCGTTTCCGATGTGTGGGGTTGTTCCCCCAGTGCCAAACAGTTCTCACACACCGTGGGTGTCCGACAACTCCGCTCAGCCTAGAAAGAGCAAAAAATCGTGTCCAGAGACTGAGACCGTCTTTGCCAATAATTTATTTAACACAAGTTCACTGGAGGAATTATAATAATTTCACAAGCCAATAAAATACAGGATAATGTCTCTTAAGAAGCCAATAAAGAAATACTCCAAACCAACGATAAATTAATTACACTATTGTTCCAGGCAAGGGGGAGATGCAAGAAAGAAAAAGCCCAAATGCAGTTCGAGGTGGACCTCTCTACGAGCTGGCTCTCAGGAGAGTCGGCCTAGCCAGCCAAGAGCAGATGCCCAGGTGCCAGCGGGAAACAAAGTTCCTTGTTGCTAGAGCACGTTGCTAGTGTCAGCGAGCAAGATGCTGTCCTTCCCGGGACCACAGCACAGTTCTCGCCACGGCTTGTGACCGGTCGCTGTGCCATGGCAGGAGCTAATAGCCCAGGGTCTTCAGACAGCTCTTTAGATCAGCAGAGTGGTCTTGTCCAGACTGGTCATTCTGGGACAGACCTCACAGATTCCTGGCATCGGCAGTTACCCCTCGCCATAGTCACTTCCACGGGCTCTAATCCATAAGCCCCAGCAGTGCCCCTCACTTTACTCTTACTTCGAAATGACTTTACTTATAAAAAAAAAATCTTTATTTTTGCCATAAACAAGTGGATTTGAAGTCACGTCAAACACACACAAGCCCTGTGCTGCTGATGGACCAGCCACACATTAGAGGTTCCCACGGCCCCTCCTTGTTCTCAGCTGATTTGCTACAGTGGCTCACGGAACTCGGAGAAACCTTTTACTCACTATCCCACTGGTTTATCACAAACGGCTGCAACTCAGGAACAGCCCGATGGAAGGGATGCGCAGGACAAGGTGTGGGGGAGGGTGCAGAGCCGCTGTGTCCTCTCTGGGTGTGCCACTCTCCCCCAGTCTCCACCCAGCCTGGAAGCTCTCCGAACCCCGTTCACGGAAGTTTTCGTGGAGGTGCTGTTACGTAGCCGTGAGCGACTAAATCACTGGCTATTGGCTGCTGACTCAAACTTCAGTCCCTCTCCTATCCCTGGTCAGTTTGACCGACCACCAGGTGACCCACCATACGGTTGGTTCCTCTGGCAACCAGCCCCCCACCTTTGGTGCTTTCCAAAAGTCACCTCATTAATATGAACTCAGGTGTGGTTGGAAGGAGTTTGTTACAAATGTTAAGGTACCTTCATCACTCATCACTTAGGAGGTTCTGAGAGTTTCGGGAACTCTGTGTCAGAAACAGGGACAGAGACCAAATCGATAGTTTATTCCAATATCACAATGTGTGACAGCGTCCGTGGGAAAGAGCAAAGCAGAGGCTCCATGCCAGTGAGGTCAGGAAGTGGGACTGAAGTCCAGGCAGTGGCAGGGCCAGGGCAGGCGGCGGGGACGTCAGAAAGGCCTGGGGCCAGGGGTCAGGGGGTTCATCCAGGTTGCATGCACACCAGCAGAAAAGTAAGCATCCAGGAATAGTCAGCTCATCTCAAGGAGTTGTACGATGACCTCAGGTCTCGTCCTTGGGGACAGAGCCCCGTCTTCATGTGCACCTCTAGGCGTACCATGCCAGTCCTTGGGGAGACTATCTCCCAACCACGGGCCTGAGCTTTTGCCGACTGGGGACAGTAATGGCCTGATGCCTGTTCCAGGTGTGCGTCTCACCTTGCCTGTCTGAGCTGGCTAGTGGAGACCACTTGGAAGGTTGCAAGCCCTTAGTTAAAAGCTACACCCAGTCTCTGGATGTCCTCTGACTCTTTTTTAAAATTAATTTTATTGGGGTGACATTGGGTCATGTAGGTTTCAGGTGCACATTTCTACGGTGCATGATCTGTATATCACATTGTGTGCCACCACCTGTGTCCCCTCCCTCTTCATCACAGAGACTGGGCAGTAAACTGGGCAAGTTTACCCATTTTTATTTCAAAGGTCAGGAAAAAAAACTACTGTACATTTCCAGGTGCTGCAGAAGCCTAGGACTGTCCTGCTCTTTCTGCTCATGTTCTCCATTCCTTTCCTCACTCCATTAAAATATATAAACACCAAAAAAGTGTTTTCACTCTCAATACCATAAAAATGCGGAGGGGCTGACAAAACAGCAATGGTCTGAGTCTCAGCCTATCAGGGTGGAAGCAGAATGACAGCGTGGCCCGGAGCCTGGACGACTTCATTTGACACTAATCAGAGTGCTACAGGTCCTGTCACTGTGACGCGGTCACCTTCTTCGCACAGTGGTGTTCGTAAGGGTAGCGCCCTAGAAAGCCAGCGTGAGTCTAAGGTGAGGTTGAGTCTGACAGGTGAGTGACAGGCGACCGGAGCTGTCTTCTGTGTAGTGTCGGGGAGGAAGAAACTTTGCTTGTCCTTCAAGGCTCTTCCGGCTGGTCTGATAAGCAAGTAGACACGAGACAGGTTAGCAAGAGAAAGTAACCCAATGTAGTCACATACATAGAAGGGAGCCCCACACACTCAAGAGAGTCAGGGGCTCTGCGTGCCTGAGGTTCAGAGACAGAAAAGGAACATGGGTGTCTAAGCCTCCCTGAGCTACGGGCAAGGTCAGCTGCCTTGGGGGCTACAAAGGGCCATGGCAGGATGATGAGAAGAACAGACGTTTAGTAAATAAAAGCTCACCCTGCTCTATGGGTCAAAAGAAATTATCTTCGGTAATCTCTCATGGGCAAGACCCCTGATCCAAGTTTTCCTAGGCAGTTAAAGGAGGGGCAGCAAGTTCCCTCGAGCTCTGGAGGCCAGAAGTCTGAAGTCAAGGGTCTGCAGGACTGTCTCCTCCTGGAGTGGCCTCTCTCCCAGCTGCTGCTGGCCGCCGGGACCCACCGATGCCCTGGCTCATGGACACACGACTCCTGTCCCTGCCTCGGTCTCCACATCCCCTTCTTCTCCACGAGTCTGTGTCTCAGATTGCCCTCTGCTTTTCTCTTACAAAGACACCTGTCATTGATTTTGGCAACTTTGGGAAAAAATGGTAATCCTTGTGGGAAAAAATAAAAGACACCTGTCAGTGGACTTAGAGTCTGCTCTCAGTCCGGAATGACCTCTGCTCAAGCTCCTTAATGACATCAGCATAGCCCCATTTTCTGAGGAGGGTCACATCTACAGGTTTTGGGGGTTAGGGCTGGGGCAGACCTTTGGGGGGCCATTACTCAACCAAAGAGAGGGAACGCCATCCTGCTGGTTGTGGGGACAGCTGCAGTGAGATCCTGCTTGTGCCGTATGCAGATGGAACATCCTGCTTTCCACATTCTCTCATGTGGGGTGTCAAGCCCAAGTGCCTAATGAAACTGGACAACCGCAAAGCACTTTCTTCTCTTCTGAAGTGACCCGTGGGCCCAGCTACACACCCTCCGACACCTACCGGGCCTACCTTGTGTCAGGTGGTGCTTTAGGTGCCCGGGTACAGCAAACAAAACAGACAGAAGCCCTGCCCCACGCAGCAGACATCCTAGTGGGAGGGGCAACAGTACACATAATAAGTAGATACAAATTGAGTATGTTTTATGTGATAGGTACTGCGGAGAAAAATAAAATAGGAAAGGAAGGAGGTGGTGTGTATATGTCAGAGAGACTTTAAACAGGTGTTCAGGGAAGGTGTCATCCTCAGGGGACACTTGAGTACTGACTTGAAGGAGGTGAGGGGAGACCCATGAAAATATTTGGAAGGACCGGGTTTCAGGCAGAGGCTCTGAAAGGTGAGTGCGTCTGGCTGTTCCTGGTCCACAGAACCCAGAGGCCAGGGGCGCTAGGAGAGGGTGGATAGGAGAGCAAGCAGTGGATGAGATCAGGGGGGAAGGGGGAAGGGGCCATCAGGGAGGGTCTCACAGCCATTGCTGTGGCCCTGGCTTAGCGGAGGAAGGACAGGGTGTGGTTCCAGGGTCCAGACCTCAGCCACCACGTGCTGAAGCTACAGGGGTCTGGGGTCGCAGGCAGAAGCTTGGTGAGAAATCATTTCCCCCTCTTTCACACCTTGAATACAATTTCATGTTGAAAGTTTTTTCTTTCAAAAGCAAACTCAAGCCTTAAAATAATTGTTCAAAACCAAATATATTTAATCTAGCAATTTGACTTCTGAGTATATACCCCAAAGAACTGAAGGCAGAAACTCCTACGGGTGCTCTCCGTAACAGCACTATTCACAGTAGCCAGAAGGTGGAAGCAATCCTAGTGTCCCCTCATCACATGGATGGATACACAAAATGTGGTCCATATATACAGCGGAGTGTTACTCAGTTTTGGAAAGGAAGGAAATTCTGACACGTGCTACATCATGGATGAACCTTGAGGCGGTACGATAAATGAAATTAACCAATCACAAAAAGATGAATACTGTATAATTCCACTTATATGAGGTCCCCAGAATAATGAAATTCACACAGCAGAGAGTAGAACAAAGGTGACCAGGGGCAGAGGGAGGGAGGAATGGGACTTAATGTTTGATGGGTACAGTTGCAGTTTAGGAAGATAAAAAAGTTCTGGAGACTGATGAGAGTACCACATGAATGTACTTAATGCCACTACCTGTATACTTCAAAATACTTTAAAAAATGGTTAAAATGGAAATTTTATGTTGTTTGTATCTTACCACAATTTTAAAAATAAAAACAAACTCTTAAAAACCAAAATACCAAATATATCTTATCCCTATAGATCAAGTACACTTTTTTTTTTGTCTCTAAAAATATATTTTAACACGTAACAATATCAACAGCAATGAAAACATCTCGCAGCTTCTCAATCAGCTTTCAGAGCCGAAGAGGACTTTGCGGAGCGGGTAACAGGAAGCAGGGTCTGCTGAAACAGAAGAAAAGGAAATGGTCTTCCTTGCTTGTCCTCAACACTGTTTATGTAAAAATATTCTGCCCTCTGAGATGTTTTGACTTTTGGTAACCTCCTCCTAGGCAAGCCGGAAACCCTGAGAGTTAACATCTTTACTCTTTGTTTCTAAGCAACAGCTGAAAGTCAGCAGGAGAAGAAGAACTTTTAATTAAGGAGAGCACAGCAAGAAATAGAGCCTCAATTTTATCTGTTTCCCACATCGCCTCCCAGGCAGGAATGCACGCACTTGAAGTTAGGTGCTTTTTCCCAGTTTGTAAAGCATGGGCCGAGTTAACAGTTCCCTAAGATTTCTACGCCCTTTTCCAAGTTACTTCCTCTCATAAAGATCTTCCTTGGACTTCCAAAAGTCTAAGTTTGAAAAGCAATTATAACACGAAAGTCCACTGAATTCCCAATGATCTCATTTAGCAATGTGTTTCTTTGACTGTATTTTAATTATTCTAACTACAGCAACAACTCGGGGAGGAAAAAAAAGACCCACAATCCCTTTATTCTATATTACCCATAAATTTATTTTTCATGAAATTTATTTTCATCCAAACCATACGTGGTAAATGGAGTTAGACTGCAGCTCCTTGAGGGTAGGGTAGCTACATAAATGATCTGGAACTCCTAAGAAAACTTGCCTCTTCTCTCATTTATTCACCTCTTCAATATTTATTGATATTAGTATGATCACTGATGTTTATTTTACACTGTGGGTTATAATTCCATACTGCTTTATTTTGTTGCTCAAACTGTCCCAGCTTTGGCCATTGGGGCCTTCATGTGTTCGTGACAGAAGAAAACAAAGCAAAACCAAGAAAAGACAAAACTGTACAGGTGCTGTGTTGGCTTCTTTCTCCCTTTAAATTTTTTAAAATTATTTTACCCTTTTTTTAAAAGTATTTATTTTTAGAGAGAAGGGAAAGGAGAGAGAAAGAGAGGGAGAGAAACATCAGTGTGTGGTTGCCTCCCATGCATCCCCCACTGGGAACCTGGCCCACAACCCAGGCATGTGCCCTGACTGGTAATTGAACCGGCAACCCCTTGGTTTGCAGGCCCACGCTCAATCCACTGAGCTACACCAGCCAGGTCTCTCCCTTTAAATTTATGTTGAGTGGCATCCAGTTTGCAAAGCCCACAGACCCCAAAGGGGTATCAGCGCTGGCTCTCTAACCAGATGGGGGCCGTATTTAACTTCTCTGGACCCCACTTTCTCACTCTGTAAAATGAAGATAATGCCTATTTGCAGGGCTGAAGACAGGATAACGTGGATAATTTATAATATTCATATACGCTCCACAGAGGGGCAGATGGGTCCAGGTACATGAAGTGCCTGGAATAGGCCCATCCAGAGAGACAGAGAGCAGGGTGCTGGCTACCAGGGCTGGCAGGAGAGGGGGATGGGGAGTTAGAGCTTGGGCGGGGGCGGGGGCAGGGGCAGAGGGCAGAGTTTCAAAAGTAAGTCCTGGATGGTGGTGTCCGTGGTGAAACAATGCAGGTATTTCACCCCAATAAAAAAGAAATACTTGCTTATTGTTGAAAATTTAGAATCCATTTTTTGCTTTAAATCCTTTGTAATTCCAATAGTCAGTGGCCACTGTTCTGGCCCATGTGTCGTCTGCACACAGTTTGGACCCCACTCTTACGATTTTGTTCCTTTAACACCCTGTCATGTTCATTTTCCCACGCTGTGCAAACTCAGTTAACATTTTTATTAGCTGCATAATATTCCACCATTGCTTATTTAATCACTGCCACGCTGTTAGATGAATTTTTTCCAACATTATCAATAACACTACAACGAACACCTACCCACGATTACATGCATCTTGTTCCTATTTGAAAAGACATCTTTTGGGTTACAATTTTTACTGTAACAAGGAAGTAGAATTACTGGGTCAAGAGGTGACCATTTTCAAGGCACATGCTAGAAGCTTCCACACCTTCTCAGCAAGGCCTGCTGATTACAACGTCACCAGCGACCTGGAAGACACTCGGTTTTAGACACCCAGACCCGGTTGCCCACACTCGCTTTATAAAATCTTCTCTACCTTGGTAAACATGGTATCTCATTGTCCCAGTGTTGCCTCTTAATGTTCCTTGCCTGTCCCTACCCCTCCGTTATATTTAGTGTCTTTTTAAATCATTCTGTAAAATTTTACGTAAAAATTAGGTTATTTGTTAATCCCCTCTTGGCCTTTACATTACTTTTAATTATTGCCGAAATCTGTTGCTCTTCCAGGAAACAGTGGAAACATTTTAATTTTTGAAGTTCTTTGATTTAGAGACCGCAGGGTCGGTGGGGCGCGGAGACGCTCGGAGCGAAGCTGCGAGGCCAGGCCCGCGGACGTCCGCGCCCTTGGTGCCGCGTTGCTGAGCCACCAGCGCGGCGCCCACCCTGACGCTGCGCTCCCGCGCGGCAGGCAAGTCCTGCAGGGACTGGGAAGTGTCCCTGGCTGCCATCTAAGCCGGGAAGGGCGCTAACCCGAGGAAAATCCCACTCCCGTGAAAAGCCACATTCTTTCCCAAGGCGCGCATGGGCGCGAAGGGTGCTCTGTTCATCTCGCTCTCCTCTCCACGACCTTCCACTCGGTTCGAGCATCGCCGTCCGGGTGTCCCGGGCGCCCGCCGTTCACACCGAAGATAGGGCGGGTCCACGCGGTCCCAAGCCTTCTGCAGCTGCTCTCAAAACCACGAGACCGCTTTCAAGTGGTGGACGTGGGATTCCCCTAAATCTGGGGACCAAGATGCTCACGCAGGAACCAGAATCCCGAGGACTGAGGGGAACCCCAAAGAGGTGGGAAGGATCCACGGACCCTCCCATCTCACACCCGGCGGGGGAGGGCCCTTGGTGAGCACCCGCCACACACAGCCCTCGAAGGAGGGCCCTCGACGGAAACGCCCACGGCCCCGCCCCCAAGTGTCCTCCTCCCCGAGCTTCGCGTGTCACTTCCCACCGTTCCCTCCACCAGCTTCCTCGTCATCGCCCCTGGCGACCCTTCCCTGGGTTTCTTTTGTCCCCTCCCCACCCTTGCTCCCGGGCTTCCTGAGTCCCCTCCTCGATATCCACCACTCCAACCCCGTCTCGCCGTGGCGCACCCTCCTGGAGCTTTTCTTGTCCCCTCCCCCTCTTTGGCCTCCCCTGTCCCCTCGCGGAGCATCTCCCGTGCCCTTCCCGCCCCCTCCGGTTTCCCGTGTCCCCTCCCCTCCCCGCCCCCGTTTTTAAACCTGGCGCCGAGCGAGCGGGTCGGTAAGCGCCCTCGCTCGAGCGGTTACAGGAGCCGCTGAGTCCCTGGCGCAGCTGGAGGGGCGCGGGCTCCGTGGGCACCATGAGACCAGAGACCGCTGCTGGAGCCCGGGAGGCGCGGGGTCGCGTCTGTCATTGCCCGGCGGACGGTGCCCGGAGGCCACCGCCGCCACGCGGGCCCGAGAGGTGAGGTTGTCCCTGCGGCCCGGGTGGGCACGTCGAGAGGCGCGTGGCGCTGGGACGGGATGCTCGGGCGCTGAGTCCCCGAATCTCACTGCGACGCAGGGCAAGTTCCTTAGCCAGAGACTGGGACGCAGATTCGTCTCGGTTCCAAGGCACAGCTGCGGAGGTCCCGGAGGTTTCCGCAAGGAAATGGGCCAACGTTTCCGTTAATAGATCTGAAATTCACCCGGCTGGGAACGTCGCTGTCTCTGGGCCTCTCAACGAGCCTTGCAGGGGGATCCCTTCACGTTGACTGTCAGTCTTAGTGACAGTCTGCGCCGTTTGAGGCTCAGCGATCGCTGCCCCGTGCGCCAGCCCTTTCCTAGGTAGTGAAGTTTAAGGAAATCCTATAGGCCGGGAAATGTGGAAGGGGCTGGGTGGCCAGGCAGCCAGAGAGGAGAAACCGAGTCCCCTTTGTGCACTGTGTCCAACTGAATTCTGTAGAATCATCTCTGGAGTCAAGATCCTTCATAACCGAGTCCGTGTCATTGGAATTAATGAGCGACAAAGTAGCCAGCCATGGGAGGGAATCTGAATTGAAGAGTCCAGCCAGGCAGGGAGAGAAATTCCTCAACTAATGTGTCCCCTGATAATTGTATCAGACTTGGGACTTCTCAAAGCCCAGTGAGGGCAGAGAACTGGGAATGTGGCAGATCAGAAACACACACAAGGCATTGTGTATCCACTGACTGGGGACTGGAGGGGGCATTGTGGGATGTGCACTGACTCTTTGTTTAAAAAAATCTATTTATTTTCAGAGAGGAGGGGGAGGGAGGAAGAGAGGGAAAGAAACATCAATATGTGGTTTCCTCTCGCTTACCCCCCTCTGGGGACCTGCCCTGCAACCCAGGCATGTGCCCTGACTGGGAATCGAACCTGCCACCCTTTGGTTCGCAGGCTGGTACTCAATCCACTGAGCCACACCAGCCAGGGCCCCAGTGCCTCTTTTTTCAGGCACACAGTAGAAATGATAAGAATGATAAATCTAGTGGCATAGTTTTGAAAGACAGCAGAGGATGCTGGGTTCACTCCTGGTCCCTGCCATTCCAGCCCCACACCATGGAGACCTTGGATCCTGACACCCCAAGGTGCTGAGCGGACCAGACCTGGAAGCCAGGTAAGGTGAAGTGTGGGCATCATAGATATCCACGAGTTCAGTCAGAAAATAGCACCATCTCTGAAATGAAGGGACCGTGAAAAGCCCCCCACCTGGCCCTGCCTTGGCCATCTAATGAGGAAGTGATCTGCACTAAGGGCCTGGTGAGCCATGCCCGTCAGACCCGAGGCACAGGAGATTGGGCTCTTGCTTGCTTCTTTCTTGAAAAGCAAAGACACTCCAGCATAGCTGTTTCACAGGCATTATAAGCGATTTCTTCTATGTTGGGGCTTTTTTTTTTTTCATCCCTTGCAAACCAGAGGGTAGAAAGAGGCCAGGAGAAGGCTGCCTCCGTCCCCTTGCCTCAGAAGAATAATGTGTGTGTCATTAGCACTGAGCAGGTGCCACAGTGTAAATAAGGGCAGAGGCCAGTCTGAGGTGCCCAGAAGATGTGGTGAAAAGGCCGCCACCGCTGTCTAGACCTTTCCAACCTGTCTGCAAGCCCTGCTGGGATAACTCATATTGTCTGAGCAAATACACTCCAGTGGAGGGCTTTGTGGGCGAAGATTAATGGCCGCCACTATTCTTTTGTTTCCTGCAGTGGTAACTAAGTTGCTTTACACTTATTGAAGAAATGACTTGCTTTCATGGAATTTACCTTTCCTTGGTAAATTTTAAAATATAAATGGATGGCTCTTTTTTTAAAATGCTGGTTTATTAGACTAGTAAGGACTATGCATTTAATTTACATAACACATGTGGCTTATGGCAGTTATTTGTAATATGATAAATTCAGGTGCAGGAAAGCAGATTTACTTTTTTAAAGTAGTGTGAATAATTTTAAAAATTACATTTTGCATTTACGTTACATTTAAAAATTATTCACACTGATTTGAAGTTTTAATTCAGTGACTGTTATTTAAAGAATGAAGCAAGTAAATATCAAATTAACAAGAAATATAATTTTGTAACCCAAATTATTATTAAATTCATGCAATGTCTAAATAATGAAAAATAATTGCTTCTTTTGCATTCAAACTTAAGTTCTTAAACATAAGACTTTTTTTTTTTGCCCTGGTTGGTGTGGCTCAGTGGATTGAGTGCTGTCCTGTAAACCAAAGGGTTGCTGGTTTGATTCCCGTTCAGGGCACATGCCTGCGTTGTGGGCCAGTTCCCAGTGGAGAAGGCACAGGAGGCCACCACACACTGATGTTTCTCTCCCCCTATCTCTAAAAATAAATAAGTAAATCTTTAAAACAAAAAAAAAAATAAGACTTTTTTTGAAAAAGATTTTATTTATTTTTAGAGAGGGGGAGGGAGAAAAACATCAATGTGTGGTTGCCTCTCATGCGCCCCCTGCTGGGGGCCTGTCTTGCAACCCAGGCACATGCTCTGATTGGGAATCCAACCGGTGATCCTTTGGTTTGCAGTCTGGTGTTCAATCCACTGAGCCACACCAACCAGGGCTGTAAGACGTTTTTTAATTTTTATTTTATTGTTTATGGTATTTCAGTTGTCCCAGCTTTTTCCCTTTGCTCACCTCCACCCAGCTTAAACATAAGACTTAAAAGGTCCTTGGAAGAGAGAGCGTATAGAAATATACAATTATCCTACTTTCTTTTAAATGTATATAGAGCCTATCAGTTGCAAGAATAAAAATACTATAGCATACTTCCTTACGTAAGGCAAGAGGGTGGGTTTTTTTTTTTTTTATATCCCTATTGTGATGAGAAGGCCATTCGTGAGAAAAGTGAAGATTGCAGAAAAAATGTTAAACTGTAGCGACTTTCTAGTTGATCGTCAACATGGCACACTGGTTGAAGCAGTTGTGCCCTTGGATTTTTGGCAGGGTGCAGGGTGGGTGTCCCGTGTGCCTGTAGCGCTCGCTGCCCCACTTCCCCCGGGTCCGGTCTTTACAGAGCCCAGGTGGCTGGACGGAGAGGCCAGAGCCGAGACCGCCCGTGGGGTACCGCGCGCGGTCCCGGGGAAATCCAGCCGGGTGAGCGCAGCCGCGCGCGAAGGGAACGCTTGCTCAACAGCGCCCTCTCCCGACAAAGAGAAGAATTCCCTGGCTCCCGAGCCCTGTTGGGCATTTTCCGAGAAATTTTAAGGAAGGCTTCAAGGCCTTGCCCTGAGTGGAGCCACCCTCACCCACTGGGGCCCCTAGATCCCCTTGGGAGCTCTCTCCCTCCCCTGCCTGGGGACAGCGAACGACAGCCTAAACCTTTGTTGACCTCCGTTCCATTTCCCTCCTGGCTACTTGCCTGCCTGCCAAGGAGGCGATTTCCCGGAAGATGTCAGGGCCTGTGTTCTCCTGGCCCCTCACTCCCGTCCTTGGCTTGGGCAGAGTCTCTCCCTTCCCATTGGATTTAAAATGCGTGGATGGGGGAGTGCCTGTGGCGGACCCACCTGTCCATCTTCGAATCCCTCTCAGTGCCCGGGACGTTCCCGGCAACAGTAAGAGGAAGACAGGTGTACCGAGTTCTGCTAGGATGTTTAAACTGTCTCTAAGGTCGCTGCTGACGCTGACAAGCGCAAGCCACTTAGGTTTTGATATTACAAATTTCAGGATGCGACTCCAGAGGCTCCTTGATGGTGTGTGTGTTTGTGTGTGTCTGTCTTTACAGCTGGAACCTGAGGGTGACCAACAAACTTCTGGATCAAAGGGGGCCTTTGGGTTTCAGCATCCTGTAAGGTAACACGACTTCACAGTGAGAAATACAGGGCTTCCTTTTACTATAAGCATTAATACACTTTAGCGCCTTCTACTGCATACATTCTCAACAAAGTGCAAAACAATCCAGTATTCCCCAGTATTATTTAGTTACAGTTATCCCAAGGAACTTCAGGGATATTTAGTGGGACTTCTTTTTTTTTTTTTTAAGATGATACTAGCAAATATCTTTTTTAAAAATGGTATTACAGTTCCTCCTGTTTTTCTCCCTTTCCCCACCTCTACTCAACCCTATCTTGTCCCCTCCCTCGGTCAATCCCCACATCTGTGTCCGTGGTTCGTGCTTTTGTGGGATTTCTGGAATCTATTCACTTACTCATTCAGGCTTTGTTTCAGTTGCAAGTTGGAATTGGCCTACCTTTCCTTCATACCCTTTGTTTAATACCTCTTGTTACATATTATGTCCTGTGTTAAATTTAGTGGAATATGAGTTGCCTAAGCATACCTGTTCATTTACTTGGCTGTTCAGGTACATTTCCATTTCCCTCCCAGGATATGTTAGTGTATTATCTAGCAGGGGTGTTGACACCTCTGGGCCACACTGGAAGAAGAAGAGTTGTCTTGGGTCACACATTAAATACATTGCAACATGTAATCACACACACAAAAATCTCATAATGTTTTAAGTAAATTTATGATTTTGTGTGGGGCCGCATTCATAGCCACGCTGGGCCGCAGGTTGGACATCCCTGTGAGCAAACTAGACCTTCGAAGCAGATGTGGTGCCTGAACAGGGATGGATGGGTGCTCCCCCAGATGTCCTCTGCTTTCTCATGGGGGGCTTCTGCAGTCCTGGCAGGAGTAAGCCCCTGACTGCTGTTTCCCTCTCACTTCAAGCCTTAGAAGCAGGTGGCTCGTGCTGGGGGTTTTTATCTGTTTCTCTGTCTCCATCTCCATCTGTGACTTTCTTCACAGAATAAACCTAGCCTGTGCTCCGACTTTTCACTGGAGTATTTTTACACGGCTTATTCCTGGCAGACTGGATGCGTTCATCAAACCTGTGGATACTAATTGCTAAATGTGAAATCTAGAGCCCTCACACTGGTCACAGAGTGACTTTTGGACAAGGGAAGCTTTCCTAGGGTCCTTTCTGTCAGTGGTCTTTAGTCCTCGTGGGATCACTGGGAAAGCTGTAAAAATACAGACCCTGGGTGGCTCCCCTGGGAGGTTCCTCGGGGCCTGTGTTTTATAGGCTCTGCAGGTGATCCGGGACATGCTTTGGGGTGAGACCCCACCCTCTTGTGCCCTGTGTGCATTCCCCTGCACCACCTGCCAGGGCCTGCCTCCCGCAGACATCCTGTTCCTGCTCCTCAATTTTAGATTCAGTGAAAATGCAGTGACTGGTGAGGCATGGGTTGCAAACTAAAAAACTGTTTTATCACAGAAACTTTCAAGCATACACCAAAAGTGGAGAGAATCGGATAGTGAGCCCCCATGTGCCCAGGACCAACCAGCCTTAATAATCATCAGCGTTCTTCCGACCTGATCACATTTGTCACCCTCTCCCAACTCTGGTTTTTTTTTTTTTTTATTGTTGGTAGAATATTTTAAAGCAAGGTCCAGACATTCTACAAATTCAAATTCACCTGTAAATACAGTAGCCTCCCCTTACTGGTGGTTTCACTTTCTGAGGTTTCAGTCTACACAGAAATACACAACTTACAACTTTGAAATTGCACGTACTCCCACGAATCATGATGAAATCCCGCCCTTTCCACGTCCTCCGATGGGGACATGAATCCTCCCTTCATCCAGCAGCTCCACGCTGTAGACACGTAGCCACTCAGTGACCGTTAGCCACTTAGCCCTTTCGGTCATCAGATCGACTGTCAGGGTATCACAGTGCTTGTGTTCAAGCCACCCTTTCTTTACCTAATAATGGGCCCAAAGCCGTAAGTTTTATTACAGTATACTATTGGTTTTTGTTTTTTAATTTTTACTTGCTGATTTGAGGGAGAGAAAGGAAGAAAAGGATATGGATTTGTTGTTCCACTTATTTATGCATTCACTGGTTGATTCATGTGTGTGCCCTGACCAGGGATCAAACCCGCAACCTTGGCACATTGGGATGACACTCTAACCAGCTAAGCTACCCTGCCAGGGCCAATATAGCGTTATAATTATTCTATTTTAATAGTAGTTATTGTGAGTCTCTTACTGTGCCTAACTTATAAATTAAACTTTACCATAGGTATGTGTGTATTCATAGGAAAAAACATAGTATGTATATAGTTCAGTGTTATCTGCGCTTTCAGGTATCCACTGGAGGGGGGTGTCTTGGAACGTGTGCACCAAGGATAAAGGCAGACTACTGGACCCCAGCATAACCCTAAGTTTAACGTGGCCAAACTCTATGCTATGCTTACATCACACTCATAGGTATACAGTCTTTTCTGCCTGTTGCAGAGTTTCTCAGCTTTTGACACTTGGTTGGGCCTGGGCCATTCTTTGATGTTGAAGGTGAGAGGCTGTCCTGGGCATTGGGGAATGCAGAGCAGCGACCCTGGCCTCTACCCACTGAGCCAGCAGCTTCTCCTCAGTTGTGGCAACAACAAAAAAATGTCTCCAGACATTGCCACCTGTCTCCTAGAGGTCGAGGTCAAGAACCACTGGCCTGTCAGAAAGCTGAAGAAGTTTGAAATTGTCCTGCATTATTTCTAGCAAGGTGTTTTCTCACTTTTCCCTGCCAGGGGACCTGAAATCCAAAACGGGGGACTAGAGGCCAGCTTTGCAAATAAGCAGTGATCCATTGGTAATCCCTCTCCATTCCTCAGGAGACCACAGGGGGAAATGCAAACAAATTCGTAGAATGTTCAAGGATGAGAGTATGGACAGAGTGAGAGTATTTTACAGACCTTAACTAGGACCCTAAATTTACAAAACCTGGATTTAGAGCTTCCAAATTTATATATTTATTTTGTTTCTTTCTTTCCTTTTCTTTAAACATACAGATATATTTATATTATCAAAAGGTCCCCAAAGTGGGGTCTTTCTTCTTTTCCCTTCCCTTTTCATTTTCTCTCTCTCTTCCTACTGGACAAATAAATAGCCAGGGCTGACATTTTCTCTTCCAGACAAGCCGGGGACCCACCCCTATAGCTGCTCTCTGTCCAGAAAGATTAGCTGCTTCTCTTCTAGCCCAGGGTTTCAGAGTTAAGTGTGCTCCAGAGCCCAAGGGGCCACAGCATTCTCCGTGCTGGGGGGCCTCACCTAAACAGGGCCAGGATGGGTGGGGGCCTCCGACTCCTCATCCTGGAACTCGGTGTCTCCGTTTCCTCTCCCCTTTACCGAAGCACGCCCTTTTTCCTCCATTGGTTTGCTCACTCAGATCGTAGCTCCCTGCTGATCTGGCGTGGGACCCCTCACCAGGCCTCAGCCTCTGCCCACAGTCGCATCCCGGTGACTCCATACAAAACGCTGCGTGCAGCGAAGGCAAAGTCAGAGAGGAAGTTTGGCAGTTAGCTGCTTCGAGGGAAAAAGATCGTCTAGGTGGAGCTGAGGACTTTCAAGTTGATTAATGCTGGATTTGTTTCTTAAATATTAGACTTTATTTACCCATTTCCAAGCGCCAAGAATACCTGCAGAGTTCTGGGGAGAAGGTGCTGGCCAGCTTCCCGGTGCAAGCCACGATTCACTTCTACGACGACGCGTCGGACCCAGAGGACGCAGAGCGCGAGGAAGACCCCCAGCTGCCTCCCCGGGAGGCGCACGGCCCCGCGGAAGACGGCCTCGGAGGACCCGGCGGAGACCCGCCGACGTGCCCGGGACAGAGATCTGGAGGACGCGGTGGCTCTCCGGGGGGCGCCGAGTGCTCCTCCTCCAAATAGATGGGGTCTCCCAGGGCAGATCTGCCTCACACGCCTTCTTGGGGATAGCTGTGCCTGGACACTTTGCATTCGCCCTGGGTGTGCGTGGGGTCGGGGCGGCCTTGGCTTTGGCCGTCTGTCTCCAGCACCCCACGCACAACGAGGACGCACAGCTTTCCCTTTTCCTTGGCCGACTCTTCCTCAGGGCACCCCTGCGCACCGCTGGGGGAGGGTTCCAGCACCGAGGGGACGTTTGTGTCAACCCCGGGCTCTTGGCAGGCTGGGTGGACTTCCAAAGCGCAGTCCCCAGAGCCACTGCCTCTCACTTAACCTGAGGCTCATATTTCACTATTTTTGCTTTTGTAAAAAAGATATTGTGCAAAGGTTGATGTGGCTGGGTAGTGGCATTCTGAAAAAATTTATTTATGAAAAAAAACACCAATAATTCCTGTAAGAATAGCAGAAGTAAAAAGATGGATTTCTGGGAGACAGTTCTGGATACAAATTTTCATGATTGTTGGGTATGAACAGAGAGAAGAGCTTTAATTCTGAGTTGGACGATTTTGGGCTTCTTCTTGAATAGAATAACATTGTTTTCAATCAAGCACTGATTGTAATTTTCAGTTTTATATTTGAATGACCAAAGGAGTATTTTCCTTAAAGTATTTTACTTAACTTTCTTACATATAGTTGTCTTCCTATACACAGTACATTGTATGTTTTTACTTGAAATAAATATTTTGAAAGAAAAAATAAAGTTTGATAATCACCTTTTTTGTTTAAGATATTTTGAGATTTAATTAGTTCCTACATTAAAGTTTTTAAAAGTTTATCAGGATGTTTTTATATTTAACTCTTAAATGATATTTATTGTTTTTAAGAATGTAGAAAAAAGTATAAAAAATAGGAGGAACACATACAGATATTTTAACAATCCAAACAGTATAGGGAAATCTACATCGCCAAGTAAATGTCACCTTTTCTTGTCCAATGGCAGCTAACGTCGATTATTTTCATTGCTCTACCTTTTAAAAAAATTACTTTTGTTTGGTCTTTTTAAACATTTTTGTTATTTTTGGTTTCCTTTAATTTTTTAAAAACAGCTTTTTATTTTATTGTATCTTTTACTCGTTTAAGGTACTTTTTTTCAAACTTAGAAACAATTTCCCCTGAGTTTATTTCAAAAAGGATTTAAAAATGGCCTCCTATTTTGTTGGGTTTTAGCAGAAAAATTCTGGAAGCTTCGTCTTACTCTCATATGATGCTTGGGACGAAGCCGGAGGCATTACATTTGCCTTTGTTTAGCTGTCTTAATAAATCAGTTTTACTAAGAAAAAAAGATCTGGCCGGATCACCAGCTCCCCATTAAGAAAGCAAACCTAGTCTGCCTGCCAACAGCACCAGAATTTTCAGTGTGCTACGCAGCACGCTCTTCTTACATTACTTGGAATTTGGCCAGTTTAGTGCAAACAAGGGAAACGGGACACTTGGGAATGACCAGCGACAGAATCACAGGCCCTCCACAGTATGGAGAGACCACAAGGTGTTAGGGAGGGAGATGGCAAGCTGGGACTCCTCCACCCCCTGGTTTGGGTGGCTGCGGGTTGCCAGCAGATGGGCCCAGACCTGCACAAGCTCCACGTGTTTCATCACGGTCTGCACCATCCCCAAAGCCTGAGGTGGCATCCTCGGGGAGATGCACTTAAAAACTGGACCTCACAATGAACCCTTTGAAGCTGCCAGTTCTCGGCTGTTCTGACCTAAAAAAGTGGCAGTTTCATATGGCCAACCTAGTATGTTATCCACATAATAAAATATGCCACACACTACAGACTTGGAAGGATAACACAAATATCATATAACCATTTTATTTTTTAAAGATTTTATTTATTTACTTTCAGAAAGAGGAGAAGGGAGGAAGACAGGGAGAGAAAAATCAATCAGTTGCCTCTTGCACACCTCCAACTGGGGAATTGGCCTGCAACCCAGGCATGTGCCCTGACTGGGAATCGAACCAGCAACCTTTCAATTCACAGGCTGGTGCTCCATCCACTGAGCCACACCAGCCAGGGCTTACATAACCATTCTAAACAATTTTAATAGTTTTACAATCCTCTTGCCCTCATTAAGTCTATATGTAATTTAATAATATTGAAGCTGCCTCACAGAGATATTCAAGTGAAACACATCGTCCCCTTATTAAGCCAATTTTGCAAAAGTTTTTGTTAAAATTTGATGAGTAAATTTCTATCTTCCCTGATGTCAATTTGTTTTTTGAGTCAATTTGGAGATGCTTCATTTTGTATTTTTATTTGGCTATATAATATATTTATGTTTCAGTCAAAGGATTTAAAACTGCACTGGAACTTCTTGGAAGATTTTTAAATGTTTAAATTTTTTTGTTGTTTTAAGGTGATTTTTTAAAAGGTGTCATCAATTTCAGCAATAAAACTCACCTAATGATAGAAACAACCCCAAACATGTATTTTCACAAGGTTTTTCATAGCATGAGATTCACTCCAATCCAAACATTACCTTTTCACTCATTTTTAAGAATGTCATCTTTGCATTGAAGAAAACAAAGTGGGGGCCCTGGGCAGGTTGCTAAGTTGGATGGAGGGTGGTCCTGTGCACCAAAAGGTTGTGGGTTCGATCCCCATTCAGGGCTGGTACGAGAGGAAACCGATCGATGTTTCTCTCACATTGACGTTTCTCTCTCTCCCATCCTTCCTCTCTAAAATCAATAAACATATCCTTAGGTCAGGATTAAAAAGTAAAAAAAAAAAAATTTAAAGAAACAAAATGATTTGGGTCTTTGTGTGTGTGTGAGAGAGTATGTGTATCTTTTAAAAATACCTGCTAACTGGTATATTTCTAACAATCACTTAGTTCCAAAAAAGGTCAGAAAAACATAAAGGTAACTTTTAAGTTTGACACTCCTAAGTGGTTTGCAAAAAGGTAGCTGGCTAACTTCTGTTTAATTCAGCACTGTCACGGTCATTATCTATATAAGGACAAAGGCTTGCAAAAGTTCCCTGTTTTAAAAGTCTTAACTTTTGTAAAATTATGCACACTGTCTAACTTTTTTAAAGGGCCTGGTGGTTTACATCCCTCCTACAAACACACAAGAGGAGAGAGAGAGAAAATTGCTCTTTGAGAGAAAGGTTTCTTTTATTGTCTGTCACATGAGCTTTACAAATCAGGGACCTTCTCTTTAAAAGTCTGGTCTCTGGTGATGCCTGCCTGTGTCCCCACCTGGAACCAGGCAGCGGGACCTGAGCGGTGGTCGCCTCCTAACACGACCTTCCACACATCAGTTCTCCACTGCCTCCCCCATTCCTTCTCCTCACACCTGCAGTTCCACTCACTTACCAAAAAAGAAGACCAAGAACTTCGGTGGAGTTTTCTTTTAATATTTTATTTATTTATTTATTAGAGAGAAGGGAAGGGAAGGAGAAAGAGAGGGAGAGAAACATCAGTGTGTGGTTGCCCCTCACGTGCTCCCAACTGAGGACCCTGCCCGCAGCCCAGGCATGTGCCCTGACTGGGAATCAAACTGGCGACCCTGTGGTTCACAGGCCTGTGCTCAATCCACTGAGCCACACCAGCCAGGGCTTTGATGGTATTTTCTAAAACCTGCATTTCTCCTTCAATGTATTTGCTACAGCAGCTTGCCTATTAATGATGCAGTAAATGGATTTCACAGGAGATGCCATCTTTATATCTTTTCTCTGGAGTGTAAGTTTCTGATTCAAGCAGCCACCCCCGCAAGGGTTACACTGAGGTTTCTGTAAAATATATTACTTTGAATAAATAAGTCTTTTATGGTTGACGCTGACTTCTTTTAGTGGCTCACAGCAAGGAGCTCCCAGTGAATTTGATTGTTGAAACAGAACCTTGCAAACCCCGCAGGCTGAAACATGTTGGGAACACGGCACTTTCACCCAGCTGCACAGCAAGCCTCCCACAGTGTGAATTTGTTGTAATATGTGTTTCTTCGAATCTCCCATTTTCACTGTCTTCCAATGGATTTGCAAGCAAAAGGCTGCATTTCCATTTGTTTTCATATTGTTTCCTGTTCACTGTTTTAACGGGTTTTACTGCTGTGGGAAGAAAATGTGTTTTCCCAGTGGTGTGTCTCTTTTTGAATTTCTGTATTAAACAAGAAACTGCAAGAAAAAAATCCTCTAAACATTCAACATTAAGTTTGGTGAAATTTTAGAAATGTTATAATCTACTTTCTGTCTACCTGCAATTTCCTATCCTGGGTATTTCACACAAATAGAATTATACAACAGGTAGCCTTTTGTGTCCACCTTCCTTTACCTGGCTTACGTCTCCAGGTTCATCCACGTTGTGTCGGGTCTCGGTGTAACAGTCCACTGCAGGGAGAGGCCACACAGCATGAAAACAGCACCCAGATCAAAAACAACACAACCAGGGATAGACCCTGTGCTCCCTTCCGGTCAGCACCTTCTGGCCCAATAGATTCCATTTATCTGGTTTTGGACTTGCTACCAATGGGATCACAGGGCAAGTGCTCTTCTGGGTCTGGCTTCTCTCCCTGACGTTAGTCTGCAAGACTCATTCACACCGCGTGCAGGTGCAGAGGACTCATTCTCACGGCCGAATAGAACCCCATTGTGTGAATGCGCCATCGTTCCTTCACCCGTTCTATTGATGAGTATCCAGTTTGAGGCTATTGGGAATAATACCTTTGACCTCTCCTGCATATGGCTACTGGTGGACATATGGGCCCACTTCCACCGCGCCTATGTCTAGGAGTGATGCAAAAGCACATATTTTATGAGTTCACCCTGTTAGAAATGCATGATAGATCGAGGCAGGAGGGGCAGAATGGTCTGATCCAAGTGCCTTTATTTGATGCTGCACTTTCAGGTGGGCTGAGTCTGGACCGACAGGAGCTGGGGAGCGGGGTGGGGTGGGGTGGGGTGGGAGGCAAGAATGGAATTTTTAGAAGAAAAACTGCAAGGGAATTTGTGGGGGCATAGGGGAGGGGTTAGTCTCCTGTTCTTCTGGGCAAGTGCCTCAGGGTTTCAGGATGGGAGTCGGGACAGTGGGTCAGGTAAAGGGCCAGACTGCTCCCAGGTACAGAAATGTCAGTCTGCCCACCGGCCATTGTGGCTTGTGCCAGATGTCCACTGTGCCAGGTGTGAGAGAGTTTCGGTGAAGGCACGGGCTATCAATTGCTGGGATAACTGAATCACGGACAGTCCAGCGGGTTGGGAAACTGGCCTGACCCTTTCATACCCTGAGTCCGGCCTTCTCCAGCCAGAAATGATTTCAGAACTGGAGAGAGGGGGTCAGAGACCAAGACATTCTAGAGGAAGAGAATGAGGTTACCGCCAAGGCCATTCTTGTCTTTGAGGTCTTTAAAAATGGGCCGAGCTCAGTGGTGCTGTGAGTAGCCACGGTCACCGGAATCTCTGTTCTTCCTGGATTGGGATTTTGTAATGGGGTCTAGGAGCTTCCTTCACTAGGGATTGGGATGTGAAATGAGACCTGGGACATTCAATCCTCTGAGATCCTGGAGAAGAACGTCTAAGAATTCTTCTACAGGTTCCAGGAAGTTTCCAGAAACTTAATAAGGTTTCAATCCAGCTCTTGAACACCTCTCATCCGTTTACTCACAGAGAAGTATCCCTGCAGAAAGAGTCACATCTGAGAATGGAACCCAAACCGCACACAGCGTCCCCTCCTAGCAAGGAGCCCAGGCCTCTCCCCACCCTCCCTGCCTGTGGACTGGCAGATTTGCTCCCTGGGAAGCACACCAACCCTGTGCTACACAGCTCTGTCTTACCTGTGTCTCGTGCCGTGCTAATCATACAGAGTCCACTGAAATTTTCCATCACTTCGTTTGGGCCTTGAACAGTCAACTGAACTCACAGAGGTTTTTTTGGTTTGTGTTTCTGAGCAGTTTGTTCTTAGCACCTTTTCCCCGCCCTGTGCTAGGAAGACAATACATCTAAGCAAGAGAAAAACTGCCCTCACGAAACACCAGGGGGAGAATCTTCTCCTTTCCTTCGGAGTATGAATCATGCCTGCATGACTCATTTTTAAAAAAATTGCGGAAATAGGCAAAGGCAGCAATAGGTACTCTTTTATGATGATCATGAAAATGGTGGATGCTTATAAAAATAATTGGATTGCCTTAGAAGTTGCTGCGCAAATTCAAAATACAGTATTATCTTAATGTTCCATTTTATCATTGCATAGTAATCCTTAATGCAGATTTCATTATAAAATGCTTCAGATATTTAAATGTTTCAGATCTATAAAGTTTCAGATATTCCAAAAAGATCCTCAACATCATTAGTCCTTGTGGAAATGCAAATTGAAATCAGAGAGATACTGTCACGCACTAACCAGATGGTTACAATTTTAAAAAACAGATAATAACAAGGATTGGTAGGGGTGTAAAGAAACTGGAACATCACTGGTGTGAATGTAAAATGGTTAATCATTTGGAAAGGACTTGGGCAGTTATATTAAAAAATTAAATATAAATGTACCATGCAACCCAGCAATTCCACTCCTAGGAATCTACTCAGGAGAAATGAAGACATTTGTTCACAAAAATACATACATGCAAATGTTCATAGTAGCTTGATTCATAATAGCCCCACATTGGAAAAAATCTAAACAGACATCAACTAGTGAATGGATAAATAAAATGAGGCCTATCCATGCCGTGGGATATTACTCAGCAATAAAACAGGATGAAATGAAGTATTATTGCATCCTGAAACATGAGAACAAGCTAAGTGAAAGGCCAGGAGCAACAGACTACAGTGTATGATGCAATGTATGTAAAATGTCAAGAACAGGCAAATAGACAGCAACAGAAAGCAGGATGGGCTGCTTCGTGCTGCGAGTGGGAGCAGGGATTAACGTAAATGGGCACAAGGTGACTTTCTGGGGTGATGGGCGTGTTCTAAAACCGGATGGTGGTGATTGCTGCACAATCCTGTAAATTTACTAAATCACTGAATCGTACTGCACCATGGTGAATATACGTACAGTATGTAAACGGCACCACAGTGAAGGTGTTTCAATAGCTTAACCTCTTCTATTAAAACCACACCTGTGGCCCTGGCCAGGTAGCTCAGCTTGTTAGAGTGTTGTCTTAAAACACGAAGGTTGCGGGTTCAATCCCCAGCCAGGACACATTCACAAATCAAACAAGGAATGCAAAAAAAAAGTGGAACAACAAATCGATGTTTCCCTCTCTCTTTCCCCCTAAAATATGGCAAAAAATCCCCCAAACTATATATATACATCTTTTTTCTTTAGCTACTGAGTCACTACAGGAGTAATACAATCCTTTTGTGGCATGACAAAAATTTAAATTTTAAAAGTAACCCAAGGAAAAATGTTCTAAAGAAATCCTTTGGTTTCTTCCTTAGTTTTTGACGCTCTTGGGTTTAGCAGGGTTCTGTCTTCTGCACACGTGCAGTGACCTCAGAGCTGTCACATCAAGAGGTCCCAGGTGTGTTTTTAGGATGATTACTTCAGTTCCACCATAAGATGGGAAGGGAAGACCAACTGCTGTGATCCGGGTCATCATCAGGCTTGATATTTTTGTGAGTGACTTTAAATTACTCTACCTTCCAGGACTATGGTGTTAAACAACGGGCAGGGACAATACCCATGTCTGAGTTAGGTGTAAGGCTTGGGCTTCAGCCATCCACAGCACCAAAACATCAGTGGCCACCAACTGTCATAATTGGGGGTCCCTCCAAATACATCAGACACTGCAACGCAAATTCTGAAGTTTGACATAGCTTTCCACAATGTACTGGTGCCTAACAATAGTTACAGTTACCACACGGACCACTAAAAGACATTTTAAACAAATTTATTAAAAAATAGTCTTGGCTGGTGTGGCTCAGGGGATTGAGTGCCGGCCTGCAAACCAAAGGGTTGCCGGTTCAATTCCCAGTCAGGGCACATGCCTGGGTTGTGGGCTAGGTCCCCAGTGGGGGGTTCAAGTAAGATGAGAAGCAACCACACATTGACGTTTCTCTTCCTCTTTCTCCCTCCCTTCCTCTCTCTCTAAAAAATAAATAAATAAAATCTTTAAAAAAGTGTATTTATTATCGACATACAGCAGATACAGAAAAGTGAGCAAATTCTAAGTGCTTGATGAAGTTTAAAAGCTAACATCCTCCGGTACCCCCAAAGCCGCTCTTACGCCCCTCCCAGCTACTTCTCTTGTTCTCTTGCTCAAGGATAACTGCTATTTTGACTCCTAATACCATAGATGCATTTCACCCAAGTTTGAACTTCATATGAATGGAGTTATACAGAATGTGTTCATTTGTATCTGGTTTCTTTACTTCAACACTGTGGACATAGGAGTCATGGACTGTTCTATGGTATTCTATTGTAGGAATATATTCCTATTTATTTTTCCACTTATGACTGATGGGCATTTGGACTGCTTCCCGTTTCCTGGCTATTGGGAAGAATGCTGCTCCAAACGGTTTTGAATACACCGTTGTGCGCATGTGTGTGCATTGCTGTTGGGGAGGTAGCTCGGAGTGGTTGCTGGGCCACAGGGTCTGCGTGTAGTTAGCTTTAGCGTCACTCATTTTATTTTGCTGAAACCTAGAAAGCTGCTTGCGGTGAATGAACAGCAAACACACCTAAGTGCAGAAACTCCCCAAATTAAACACACATGCTTTCATCTTCAGAGCTGACCTCTGCAAACACGGTCAGAGGCAGGACAACTGAGTATCAGTCTCGAGCTGCTGGAGTGTGATGTCTCACAAATGTAACTTCTGCAGACACGTCCCGTGCAGGTTTTGATGGGAACTTCCTGGCGTTCATCCCTGCAAGCTGCCAGGGCCAAGTCTGGATGAGCATGGCTTGCTTGGATCCAAAAGAAAGCATTCGGTTTAATCCATTTCCCCCTATGTTCTGGAGATCAATTTATTTGGGCTTTCAAAAAAGCATTTCCCCAGGGAAGCTTTAGTGTCCCTCTTCTTTCTCATGGCCACCCCCCCCCCCAGCCTGACATCAATGGGGAGGACAGGGAGGGCCTGGAACCAGAGAGGGGTGCAGGTTGCAGCTTCTCCCATATCAGGCGGGGCCAGTGCCTACTGGTACAAAGAAGGGGACCAGGGGTGCAGTCCCTTGGAGAACTGGCCCCTTCCCATCGGGTACTTCTGGTGGCAGGCTCTGCACACAGACCAGCAGCCAAGGGTTGGTTTGTGTCGTGTTGCCTCAGGTGGCTCTGGGGCAGAGACACTGGGCATTCCTTCGCCTGGCTGTGTTGAGTGGGATTGATTCCACTTTGTATGGTGGCAGGGGTGGGCAGCCTCATCACACCAGGGGTGGTTGAACATCGAGAGTTCGGCTGCCCAGGGACATCAGGGTATGAAAAAATGACTCACTCATCAATTAAAACCGGCACAGACTTAAATGTCACACATTGCAGACATAGACACTGGTGGCTAAGTTTACACGGGCGTGATCACAGTGAAGTGGTATGGCCAGCTTGCCCCAGCACCTGCCTGAGACAGAGCTGGGGCACCTGGAGGCTGAGCCTGGAAGGGCCTGGAAAGCGCAGACCATGGGAGCCAGAGAAAACCTCGTCCTTGGCTCTTGCAGGCCAGCTCCCCTGTCCCCGTCCTTCTCCTTCTGCTTGAGGGATGCAGCCACTCTCCCTCTTGGAAGCTCTATCCCATTTCTGGTCCTGGGGGTGTGGGAGGGTCATTCCACTCCACACCCAGAACTGGGGAGGAAGAAATCCAGCCCGTCTCCCTACCTCCCCACTGCTTTCTGTCTGGGACCAACTGCCGTAGGTGGAAGCACTTGAAGTGGCCGGTATTTGACCTTTGGACCCAAAATGGCACTTTTACTAGGTCAAGCTAAATATAGGCCTTTTATATTTTAAACACCTTAGAGCTAACTGTGATAGGAAAAGAGACCAGCGAAAACATTGGGCACACAATAGATTCCCTAGAGACTGTACAGGATAGGCTTCCTGGCCAGGCCTGCCTTTCCTGGGCCCTCAGTTAGTGACGAGTTTGAGGACATCTCCCAGGGCTCCCATGGGGTCTGACTGGGCTGTAGGACCAGACAGCTCTGCTCAGATGGTCTCGGGCCAGGCCCCGCCTCCTGGACTCACCATCCTGCCTCCTCACAGCACTGCTCACCCCCTCTTCTCTCTCCTTCCTGTCTTTTCATTCTGCAGCTGCCTCTTGGTCTAGCCCCGGCCCCTGCCCCCCATGAGAAAGTCCTCACTACGCAGCCTTCCTGTCTGACCCTGCTGTCACCTCCTCCTCCTGTTCTGGAGGCCCCTGGGTGCAGCCCCCTTCCTCTGCCCATTTCTCTCTGTCCTCTGTGTTTTGCCCACAACACTCCTGGCCAGGCTGATAAGCCCAGGAAAGTTCAGTCCCCTTATCTCCACTGTGGTTTACATCCGAGCCTGCTCTCTCTTGAAGTCACCTGTCCCTAAACAGCAGGGGCCAACCTTTGGAAGCCCACCAGGCTTGACTCAGCTGCTCCCGGTGCCCCCTCCACCCCGCGTCCCTACCCCCCACCCAAGCCCTGCCAATCCTGTCTTTGCTTCAGGCCCGACCCCACCCCTTCATTGGTCTCCCTCTGGCCTCCAGGATGAGATACCAGGTTTAGGCAGGGACCTAATGATCCTAGCTGATCCCACCTAAACCTGACTCCCCACGGCCTCTCTGCATCCTTCCTCAGGTAGCTCCCCACTCCGACCCAGGTCATGTCAGCAAACCACAAATGAAATTCCCACCCCAGGTCCTCATAGGGAATCTGGTCAGAGATCAGAGGGGCCACCCATGAGAGTGCGGGGCCGGCTGGGCAGAGCCCTTGCAGAATAAACCAGGCTGCCGCACTGCAGGGGCCCTGCTCTGGCCTCCTCTGACCTCCGTGGGCCTGGCCAGTCACCCCTGGGCCCCTGTGGTCCCCACGATGTTTGCAGACTTCAACCAGCATCCAGCCACTTGGCCAATAGTGACCAACCTAGCCAAACCGCCCTGTGGACCCCCCCCTTGCCACACAATCTTCCTTTATTAGCAGCTGGTTGTTCATTCAGCCACTCATATCCTTCAGTAAAAATGTATGTAACACCTACTACCTTCCAGGTTCCATTCTAGGCCTCAGGGACATGTGGTGAAGAAGGCGGACGAGGTCCTTCCCCCGAGGGAGCTCACCCATGATGGTCACAGTGGGGTCTGTGGACTAGGGCTGGGCCACAACCTGTGTGTCACCAGGCTGAGCGGAGAGAGCACAGAAGTTGAGAGAAATGTTTCTAAACTTCTATAGCAATTTGACAAACTGATTGTTTTTAGTAAAAAAAAGAAAAATTGCACTCTGTTGTCTTTCTTTCCATCTCATTTTTTTTTGACAGAAAGGGAGAAAGAGAGAAAAATATTGATCTGTTATTTTGCTTATTTATGCATTCATTGGTTGCCTCCAGCATGTACCCTACTGGGGACTGAACCCACAACTTTGGTGTATTGGGACAATGCTCTAACCAGATGAGCTGCTGGGCTGGGGCTCCATTTCATTTTTCTAATAATCCTTATTTATGATATTTTGCAAAAGCATACAGCTACAATGGACTGGAAATTAAGAAAAATCCATTCTACACCCGAGAAACGTTGAGAAGCACTGTTCTGCACTACAAATTGCAATTTGTGCCATGAAAAACAGGATGCAGGATAATGAGGACAAACCTGGTCCAGGAGAGGTGGTATCTGATGTGACCTGAAGGGTGAGGAGGAACCAGCCAGGCAAAGAGCTGGAAAAGGAGCTTCCCAGGCAAGAGAACAGCCCATGTGCAAAGTCCCCAAGGTGAGTGAGGAGCTGGGGGGCTGATAGGAAGGAAGCCAGCGGAGCTGGAGTGGAAGGAACACGGGGCATGGTGGGAGGGCAGGAAGGGCTTGATGTTGTGGGGGGCATCCTGAGGGCAGGGGGAAGACACTGGAGCACTTGACAGGGACATGTGTGGTGGCATCAGCACTTCCCACCTGCCCCTTTCTGGTAACAAATGCCAAGAGCAACTTCATCCTGGACTCCCAGGAGGGCTCACATGTCAGATCTAGAAGGACACTGTAACAGCTGAAGTCCAACCCTGAGACAGGGGTTTTCAGATCAGCTTTCTTGTAAAGGACCAGCAATACAAACCCTTTTCGAGAAACCTCTGTGCCCCAGTCAGGTGACTCAGTTGGCTGGAATGTTGTCTCGAACACCAAACACAGGTTGCTGGTTCAGTCGTCAGACGGGGCGTGTATGGGAGGCAACAGATTACTGTTTCTCACATAAATGCTTCTCCCTCACATCAACATTTCTCTCCCTCTTTCAAATCAATAAACATATCCTCGGGGGAGGATTAAAAAAAAAGGAAACCTTTGTGGCTCCGGTGCTTACTGATTGAGACAAGATATCGCTCGCCAAGGTAGAATTTGATGGAGAGTAAGATTTACTCAAAGACAACGTATACTGTAACTATGGAAAAACGCTCAAGGCTGGAAAAGAGATTTCATAATTTTTCTGAGAAGAGTAGGGACTGGGTAATCATGCTGGTTGATCTGGCATTTTATCAACTGAAGTCTGTGCTTCAAAACTGAGTTGATGGGTGTCCTTGAAAATGCTGCAGAGGCCCAGGAGTCTCTGAAGTGCCATGCAAATCCTTCGAAGGGAAATTACGTGGTTTACGCATCATTTTGGGAGTGTGTTTCCTGTATTCTCTTTTCAACCACGTGCTGAGCGGTAGGTAACTGAGACCTATGCAGCAGGGTGGTGTGCAAGTCTTCAGCAACTCGCATATGCCCATATCAGGTCACAACTCCTCTTCTCTTCGCACTCTGCTGCTTCCAGCCGAAGAGTCCGCTGCCCACTTTCGTTGAGGCTGGACGTCTTTAGGCATTATAAAAAGCTGCTGCAAATTGTTTACTAAAGATGCCTTATGAAGGTTTGATTTTTGAACCAGCCCTGTAATTATTTTTATTCTTGGAAAATGACTTTGCAGCCCTGGCTGTGTAGCTCAGTTGGTCAGAGCATCGTCCCAATATGCCAAGGTTGTGGGTTGGATCTTGGGTCAGGGCACATATGAGGGGCACCCCGTGAAGGCATACATAAGTGGGAGAACAAATCCATGTTTCTCTCTCTCTCTCAAATCAATTAAAAAAAAAAGAATTACTTTGCATATGAAAAAATTTTCTAAATGAGTTTGAAAGTTTAAGGCATTCCATACAAATAAGTGATTTCTGTCTCCTGGGGCTGCCAGCAAATTCTTAATGCAAGGCTGCATATTAAATAAGTCAGTAAATTCCTGTCAGCTACTTAAACTACACTTTCCGACTTCTTTGAACTTACTTTACTACTCTGAAAATGACCATGGAAGACCCACTATCACTCTCTTGAAATATTAAAGCTTGATAAATACGCATATTAGGTAAACAGGTGATCAATACATGATGTTGATTAGCGAACAGTCATGCTTTCCTGTTGAACGTGTAAAATTGAGTCTGCCTTCCCAGGCAATCTGGCAATAGGTAATAAGCGCTTTTAGAAATTTTATGTCCCTGACCCTTCTGGAAATATTTCCTAATGATATATTAGGAAATAATCAGAGATAAGGACAAATATTTTCATACAAGGATATTTGCTATAATCATATTTATAAAAATGAAAACTCAGAATCATCCTACAATCCAATAACAGGAAATTTGTGAAATAAATTATGGTGCATCTCTATGATATAATAATATTATACTGTTGTTCAATGTTCACGATACAACTCTATTTGAAAAATGAGGCAAAATTACATTTACAGTGTGGTTTTTGTTGTTGCTAAACATGCACACATCCTTGGAAGGGCTCACACACAACCATTAAGATTATCTTTGAGTGATGGATTGTAAGTAATTTTTTGTAAAACAATGAAAAGTGTTTAAAACATCAGTCATTAGATACCATTTCATATTCATTATTAATGTAGATTTAACATTCTATAATCATGAAATAACCTCAGCCACAACCTTACAGAATTGCAATCAAAGGTAGTCTTTGCTCCACAGGATGTGTGGTTGGCAGATTCATCAATGAGTGCCCTTCAATCACAGAAGTTATTTGGCTCATGGCATTTTCATGATTAACCCAATGGGAAAAACCGGATTTAGCCCAAAGCACTGATCTCATTGGTGACAAGCAGCTCCTGATCAGGATGGATTGGAAAGGTGAAAATGAGGGCAAGTTGGGGATCTACCTTCACTGAAACTGTTTTCTTTGAGGCTTGGTTATCTGATCTGATTTCATTTATGTCAGAATTTGAACAAATTACTACACAGGTATGTTTGGAAGGGAAGGGGTTAAGTCTAGATTTTGGATTTGTTGTGAAATCACTTATCTCTTGGGTTGCTGACAGCAATAAACATTTCTTAAATACCTCAAGGAATAAAAGTAGATTTTCTTCCAGTAAGAATGCGGCAGATGAAATCTGGTTATGTCTTTATCTTCGATCAGAAGACTGTTTGAGTTAAAAAAAACAACAACAAAAAAATCCCAAACAAAACAAAACAGATCAAAGTCACCTTTTAAATCTATCATATATCTGTACCTGGTATGTGGCCCTGACTTCCAAGATGACCGAAGATATTTATTTTGTAAAATAAAGTTCAAAAAGGCAAAGATATCATTGACTTACACCAAACACCCAGTAACTCCTGCAAATGGATGGTCAATAGGCATTGACATACACTCCTTATTTTGACTAGGAAGGGGTAGAGTTATTCTCAAGGTTAAGTAAAGGTCATCTCTCTCTGCCAACTGCCACTCAGTGGTGATGGAAAAGCAAAGGCTGAGGTCGGGTGCCTAGAAATTTCACTTAAGAAACAAATGGCCCCAGTCTGTCTGTTCACTGAGGTCATTTCTATTAGTTTTCCCATAATTGTAGGAGATCAGTAGTCAAGTGAAACGCAGATTCATCACTGATAGAATCTCTGTCCTGGGTTGACAATTCTTTCATTTGTGTGCCTTTGTGGCCAGGGCCATTATTTCTAACTGCCTTCTGATCCCGCAGCCGGTCATCTGTCTTTCACAACAATAAATAAATTTAACCTTCACATTAGATGCTGATGGGGAATTTGGGCTGTAGAAGCTATTGGACTAGTTCAACAATTTTTAGTAACTTCAGAAAAAAAAATCTTAATGACTCATCAAAATTTGAAAGTAGAAAGCAAACAATGATGGCTTCCTAGTAATTTAAGGTTGTTAAAAGATCTCCACAGTGATAATTCTGATTATTTAGGTCCTTCACCGATTTGACTCCTTAAAATATGGGAAAAAGTTTATACCTCTCTTATTTCATCTTTGAAACAATTTAACTGTAACCATTCTGATGATTTAAGACAGGAGCCTCTGAGCTTTTCTCCATTCATCAGCTACACGAGGGTATACTTAGCCCCTCTGTGCTGGGAACAGGGTTCTCCAGGGAGACACAACCAACAGGACAGTGACTGTGGAGGCTGAGAAGTGCCATGACTCGTCATCTGTGAGCTGGAGACCTAGGAAAGCACTCTGAGTCCGAAGGTTTGGGAGCAGAAGCTTCAATGTCCACAGGCAGGAGAAGGTGGATGTCCCAGCTCAGGAAGAGTGAATTTGCCCTGACTCTGCCTTTTGTTCTATTTGGGCCTCAAGGGATTGGGTGACGCTCACCCACATGAGAGGGCAGACCTTCCTTACTCAGTCACTCATTCAAATGCCAACACCCTCACAGACACAACCAGAAATCATGTGTTGCCAGCTAGCTACCCGGGCGTCCCTTACCCCAGGCAAGTCGACACGTAAAATTAGCTACCACACCGGTACAGGCATAGTGCCTGATGTTAGTGAGTTATAGGGAGTGTGTAAATTGACATAACCTTTTTAGAGATCAGTCTGGAATCATATATTAAGTGTCTTAAAAATGTTCAAGCCCTTTGACATAATAATTCCAATGTGAGGAACCTAACCCAGGGACACTGTTTCACAAAGATGACTTTATCCACAAAGATGTTCGTTCTACTCATCATTTAAAACAGCGGAAGGCAGACACTGTACGGGGACCATGCTCTTTCTCTGTGTTTCTGCCTCAGTGATTGAAACCTTCTGCCTTCCTGGGGAAGGAGCAGGAGAACTTCAACCATTCTCTCCCCCTACTCTTTACACACAGGGGGAGTCCTGTGGCTTCTCAGATGGGCAAAGGCAACTCACTGCACTGTCTGCACTTTGCCTGGACCTCCTGGGCTGCAACCACCACATGCTCTTGTGTGGGCAGCTGGTCGGGCCAAGCCTCTAGACTGCAGGCCCAGCTTTCTCATACCAGATTTAGGGAAGAGGGCCTAGTTTTGGCTTGTAGAACATGCCAACCCACAGTACATTAACTGAGAATGGGGAGGTGGTGCTAGAAACCAGTGTCAGAGGGCAGGATGGCTGTCCTGAGGCGGCCTCAGCAGCTGATGCAGGCTAACTCACAGCTGCTTCTAACATTTGGGAGCCATGTCAACACGCTTTATAACTCCAGTGGACCACCCTGGCTGACTATGGTGTGAGCAATGTGACATCTGAATCACTGTGAGGCTTGGGCTGGCGTCATCTAGCCCTGGCCACGTGACCCCTGTGACTATGATCTCTACCAGCAGAGCTTGGGCTCTCTGGATTTGCAGAAATAGCCTGAGACAGACATTTTATTACTGGAGAGGGTGCCCCCTGCATCATGTGAAACAGGTCTAATCTCGTCCACAAACACAGTTGTTCGAGAAATACAGGACCTGGGACACACTAGGGAACAGGAATGGCAGACTCATGTGGCCTATCTCATGCTTCCTGAGCAGATATATGACTATTGAAACGGAAGTCCTAGTATTCCCAACTACTTAAAATTATTCATTTCTTTTTCTTACAGAAGGTGTAGTTAAACTTGCATAAGTTAAAAAGTGGGACTCCACTCATGTAGGGTGGCAAAGGTAGAAGCCCTTGCTGCTAGGTGAGTTTGCTTCTGTACAACTTACTTCTATCTGAGCTTCTTACTCTTACACGAGACACATCCAGGTACTAATAAAGTGGTATCATTCTAACTCGTGTAACACTCTCCAACCCCCTCCATGTACTTCTCCAAATACTGTCTCATTCAGTGAAGGCACAATCCAAAAACCTAGGAATAACCCTTCATCTCAACTTCTCTCAGTAGCCCATCCCCCCTGCACCACTGGACCCATCTGCCCAGTTGGCCGGGTTTCCGACGAAAGCTGTGAAGCTGGCTGCCCCCCGCACCCCAGCCACGTTGCTACCCTCTACTCTAAGGGGCAAGTCCTGCCTGGACTAAACAACAGCCTACTGACTGGCCGTGTTTCTTCCACTCTTGCCCCATCCCTAACTCCCCCTTCCAAATCCATCCTCTCTCCCCCAGCCAGGGGCTCTTTAAAACTGTAAGTCAGACTACGTCACTCCTTTCCTTAAAGCCTCCCAAGAGCTCAGTATTTAAAGTGCCTCAAACTCATCACACTTACACCTGGACTTCCCCATCACGGCTGCGACTCTCCAGGCTCACCCCAGATCACTGCCCTCCCGGAGCATGTTCTAGGCCCCCCGCTCGCCTGTCCTTAGGACACACCCAGCTCCTTGCCACCTAGAAGTCTGTGTCCTAGCTGCCTGGAGGCTCACCCTGCCCCACCTGTCTATACATGACTGGCTCTGGCTGCCTCTCACTGAGCAGCCTATCTGACCATTCAATCTAAAGCAGTTACGTCTTTACTCTTTAGAACATTACACATGTTAACTCTCTGCATAGCACCCATCACCAAGAATAGTTCCTTATTTAGTTGCCTGGTCTATCTCCATCTGCCTCTAAAATGTAGGCTCTCTGAGAATCTTATCATTGCAACATCCTGAATGCCCAGAAAAATACCTGGTCCGTGGTGAGTACTCAATGTAACATCTGTGTAGTAGACATGAATCTGATGCAAGGACACACCCATCAGAGGCACCCTTCCCCAAATCCGAGATGGGTTCTGGGCCTCGAAGAGCCTTGAAGAATAAACAGCAGGAAAGACATGACTGTTCTTTGAAAGTGACAACACCAAGGACTCTCTGGAGGGACTTCTTGCTTCTAGTGACACTTATTTTTTAAAATGTCTGCTATTTATGTGGTAATGCAGTATTTTATTTATTCTGTCCATTCATAACTAATATCTGAGAACATTAACAACATTAATAGAACTTAATCTAAGAGAAGTTCAACTTAACGTTTTTCAAAATATTTCAGTACCAGGTGTTAATAAGAGAGAGAATTATGGTTGAAATGATTTTGTCAAACCTTGTAATAAACGTTTGAAAGTCGTCTATGATACATACAATCAGTTTTGGGCGTAAAGTTCTTTGGTTTTAAGAAAGAACATCTGGTTTACTTCACTAATAGGGATGTCTCTTAATGCCGGGATGGCCTCTTCCTGGTCTTTCTTCTGCTGCTGGTTTTCGGCGTAGTTATCTGTAACGAGAAGACAAAGGCGCCGGCTGCCCAACAGCCTCTTCTGCGTCCCTGCGGCTCACAGAGACCTACGGCTCAGTTCACCAGCTAGTGTCTGGGTGATGGCAGATGCCACGTGTAAATATGATTAAAAGGTTACTTCAATTCTCTCTTGAGAAGAAATGCCCCAGTTAGAAATTAGCAAAGCACTTTTTCGCTTGGAGAGAAGTTGCTACTTCACTCATCGGCACAATGACGACTAAAGTCGCATCTGCACCTTCCCCATAGGAGCAGAACTCCATCCAGGCTTAGAAAATGTATTTCGGTCAACACCTGAAAACTCTAAGTCATTTGGTGCAATCAGTCATACAAACCTAGCACTTGCCCCTTCTGCACAAATTTTCTGTTTGCCATAATTCTGGTCAAGGATGCTGGGAATACAGTAGGTTATCAGAAAGGAAATATAAAAATACTATAACTGATTTTCAAAATACATTGTACAGGCTCACCCCAAAAAAAGACTTTGAAAAGTTAAAAAATCATACCTGGGATTTTAAAAAATACTTCACTTGGTAGAATCTAAACAAGCTTAGGAATCTTCCTAATTTATTTTAATCTTTAGATTTCAAAACGAGAACTTTAAATAAACAAAACTGCAAAAACATGCTGTGGCTCATCTGCCCCCTTACTGGGGTCAGGCACACACAGTGATCCTGAGGATACACACCCCCAAATCCCTCCTCCTGGACAAGTCCTGCAAGGCCTCCGTGCCACCGCCCCACCAACACTGCCTGTTTAGGAGAGAAGTTGTTTCTGTCAGGCAGGGCTGCCGAGGTACGTATTATGTACTCGTGGTTTTTATTCGCAAACACACCAGTTAACTACTGCAGTTCACAGAGCATTCATCAGAACTTCTTTCCCGTGGGAACGTTCCTCTGGTATACCTCTGCAGTGTTTCTCCCAAGTTCTTTTCTCTGGGCCACTATGTCCCATACCAGCCTGTTCTCGGTTGCTCTTCTTGATGAGAGTGCCGAGAGCCCGCTCCTCCATCCCCCCACACTTCCCATCAGCACAGATTTACCTGTGACTGTGTGAATGGAGTTGAGTGGTGACGTGTCCATCATGTTTACTCCAAATAAGAGTACATACCCGATGACTACAGTAATGAGGAGGTAGACGGGCAGTGCAACTGCCCAGTACCTGCAGAAGAAAAAGCGAAGTAGGTAACAGATTTCCCCAAAAGTTGTCATTCTTACAAGTCTAAGTTAACATCACTTTAAAACTTCATTTCATTAAAGTAATACATGTACATAAAAGACAAACAGTTCTACAAAGTCTGTAATGAGAAGCCGTGACCTGTATCCTACCCGTCCCAACCCTGGAGTCTAACCCCCCAAAAGGTACTTGAGCACCTGAGCTGTTTTTTCTAGTACTGACCTCGAACGCACGCTATAATGGTTTCTCAATTGCAGACGTTTGCTCTGCGCTTCCTGAGGCGGAAGTGAGGGACCAGCTAGTTCACGCTCTCTCACCTGCTGCCGGCCCTCTTACTATGCTTACATCACACTTTCTGGGCATATCCAGTTTTGAAAAACTACTCTGACCATAAATAATGCTTGCAACTGAGCACCTTGGTTATTATTATATGCTTTCTTATACAACATTTTTTTTTTTGCCTTTTCTGGAAGTGGCAACTCCACCTCTTCATGCGTTGGCTTATTTTCCACGCATCTATCAGTCCTCAACTGCCACAGTCCCCAATGTGCCCATCGAGGCAGTGGAGCGAAACAAGCGACTGCAGGTTTGGGTCGGGGGCACTGTTTCTTCGGACCTCCCCACTGTTCGCTCTCTCTGGGCCTTCTGCGGGTTAAGATTTTTTCACCCTGTTATTCCTTCCTCATCTTTTCTCCATTTTCTATTTTTTTGTCTTCTATTTTCTGGAGATTACCTTTGGTTTCTCTTTTAAACCATCAATTAAAATTTTAATTTTGGCTATCATATGTGTAATTTTCAAAAACAGAAATTCCTTAAAGATTCCACTTTTTTATAGCATTTTCTTTAATATATTTTATTGATTATGCTATTACAGTTGTCCCATTTCTTCCCTCCCCTTTATCCCCGTCCACCACGCTTCCCACCCACATTCCCCCACCTTAGTTCATGTCCATGGGTCATGCATGTAAGTTCTTTGGCTTCTCCATTTCCTATACTATTCTTAACCTCCCCCTGTCTGTTTTGCACCTACCATTTATGCTACTTATTCCCTGTTCCTTTTCCCCCCATTCTCCCCCTCCACCCCCTCCCCATTGATAACCTCCATGTGATCTCCATTTCTGTGATTCTGTCCCTATTCTACTTGTTTGCTTATTTCATTTTTATTTTTGTAGGTCGGGTTGTTGATAGTTGTGAGTTTGTTGTCATTTTACTGTTTGTATTTTTGCTCTTCCTCTTTTTCTTAGATAAATCCCTTTAACATTTCATATAATTAGGGCTTGGTGATGATGAACTCCTTTAACCTGACCTTATCTGGGAAGCACTTTATTTGCCCTTCCATTCTAAATGAAAACTTTGCTGGATAGAGTAATTTTGGATGTAGGTCCTTGGCTTTCATGACTTGGAATACTTCTTGCCAGCCCCTTCTTGCCTGTAAGGTTTCTTTGGAGAAATCAGCTGACAGTCTGATGGGTACTCCTTTGTAGGTTATCGTCTCCTTTTCTCTTGCTGCTTTTAAGATTCTCTTCTTATCTTTCATCTTGGGTAGTGTAATTATGATGTGCCTTGGTGTGTGCTTCCTTGGGTCCAA
>VMDR010001750.1:0-30118 GCA_007922815.1 Macrotus californicus
ATGCTTGTACTTTTGTGGTTGTAAAAACATTTCAGGAGGAATTTAGGAGTGTAACTGTAGTTTGTACTTCAAATGCTGTTTTACATTTACATTTTAAGTGCCTAATTGTTAGTTAAAACTAATTTATGTTTTTATTCTGAAGAGATTATGTGTACTTGGTTTCTAATCTCTTTGGCTTTGCTTTAAAAATTTTTTTAAAAAAACCAGAGCCTATACTTTGTATTCACCCAATAAACCACCGTGACATCAACAGTCTTTTCAAAGTCAGCACTGCTGTTTCTTTCCATTCAAAAAAAGTTGTTTTCTGGAGAGATTTAAAAAATTTATTTTGTCTGAAGTACTTATTAAAACCACAAGTGGGTTATTTTCTCAAGCACTATTTTTTAAATAAGCTGATACCCTTCAACGAAGGGAACTGTAAATAAAGTATGTGTTATTTTTCCTGCCCTTGGATTTAAGGTGAAAAAGTAATTTGTGACAACATAAGGTCATTCGTGGAGAAGAAAAAGGTCAGTTAGCCACTCCATGATTCTGGTTCTCGTTGCTCACAGACAAAACCATGAACGTTTCGAGGAGAGCAGGGTCCTTTCCACCAGTTCTGAAAGGAATGTCGCCTTCACTCCTTCACAAAGGGGGCACCAGGGTGACGTTCTCGACTAAACCTTAATAGGATGGTCATTGCAACAGCAGATTGTAGCAGGTTGTTCGTAGACCCTCTGACTCCCAAGACCTATTTAGTAACAGCGATCCAGTAGAATGAGGGGAACTAGAATAAGGTAAATGTGGTTCAAAGGTTACGTTTTTGGATGTAGTCGAGGTTATTTTGGATTATCTGGAAATGATAGAGTGTAGCTCAGAATAGCCTTTCTGCCACCTCCACCCAGACTTTGGATGAAAAGCTCATCACAGCGATGGCCCCATGCTCCTGGTTGAAACAGTAGCATGCTGATTTTTGTTGGCTGTAGCCTCAAACACTGCCTCACCCAGAATACATTATACAGGGAACTGATGTGATGCTTCACAGGCCTTGACATCTAACATTCCATTTTCTAATAAAATATACAAGAGTATCAGAAGCATGATCCTGGATTGCTCGCTGATATAAGTTAGAATTACATAATGCAGATTTAATTCATACATGGCACGTGTGATGAAGCATAGCATTTTACAGTTTTTATGCTTGACATACATTCTTTAATCGTTTTTATGCTTGACATACATTCTTTAATCTTCACAGAGCTACAAGTGGTAACCTTTTGTGAAATAGCTCATAGTGTCAGAGTTTGGAACCTGGGTTCCCTTTCCTGTTTTGCTGCCTCCCTGTCCTAATTTCTGTGGTTGCCACCACAGTTTGTTAAAAGTTTTGTTGTTTATTTGTTAGGGGAGTTTATTCCTTTTTCAGCCAAATAGTTTGTTAAGAGAGAAACTGGTCTTTGGAACAGGTTCTTGGTCAAATGTTACTGATTTTTCTGATAGTGGCAATTTACATTTAAATATAGGTTACATTTCAGAGGGGAGAGAAGTCAAGGCTTCTCTAGTGTGAAAAAGATCCCCAGGTGTGTGACCCACAAATTTGTTGGAGCAAACTCATTGCAAGTGTCACTTACAGCACAGGTGGCAAACACAAGGCCCCCAGGCTGACTTAGCCCTCCACCTTGTTTCATCCGGCCCTGCACCTTGTTTCTACCCAGCAGCAGCACCAAGCTCTCGCTTAACAGTTATGGAGTAGTTACATCTACACAGTCCTAAAATTACATCTGGCCCTTTGAAGGCAACCGCGAGGCTGGTGTGGCTCCTGGTGAAAATGAGTTTGACACCCCTAACTTACAGGACTATGCACTTTTGGCCTTACACAGGTTAACATGGGGAACATAACTGTGCAGAAGGCTTTATGTCTAAACGACTCTCGGGACTTGTTCCCAGGGGGATGTGAAAAGGAAGGCTGTGAGGACCTGCTTTCAAGGGACAGCACAGCTCTGAGGACACAGAAGAGAGTTGGAATCAGTCTAGTCTGGATGGATTCTGGGATCCCCAAGCACCAAAGTGAAGTCACGGTGTTGTCTGTCCAGGCACAAACTGGGGAGATTTCTGTACTGAAAACCTGGCCAAACCAGTGTGTATACTGGCTTCCAGCAAGTTTCTGGGCACATAATACTTCAGATCTTAGATCCAGGCACGTATTTCCTTTTCTTTCTGAGTTCTTTCAATAAGGTATTGATTTGGGTAAAAAGAAAAGAAGCCAGTACTTTTGAGAAGCTCCCATACATGAGGCATGGGTAACAGGCTTTGTTTTCTCTCATCTAACACGCACAGCAGTCATGCCCGGTGAGTCTCATATGCTCCTTATGTAAACATGTTTTGAAAGCAAAGTGCACTGTTTACAGTGCAAAGTCTCAAGCTCTTTGGGTTTCGTGGTTCTTAATCTGTGAGTCCTGTGAGAGGCACTTTTCCGCTGCTTTCTGCCAGCAGTGCCCTCCGTCCTGGCCAGACTGCTCTCATCCCTGTCCTCTGCACTGCAGTGGTCAGTCCTATCACGTGATATGCTTCTCCAGCCAGTATATCACCCGTCTCCCAAGGGGGTAACATAACCTGGTGGCCCTGTGCTCTCTGGGTTTGAATCTCAGTTCTTCCAGTACTGGTGGTTCATGGAAGACCTTAAACAAGTCGCCTGACCTTTCTGTGCCTCACCTCCTTTATCTGTAAGATGGAAATAATCATAGTCCATGTCCCATAGAGTTGTTGTTACAAGATACACATTCAATAAATGTTGGTCAAGTTCAGTTAACAAAGATTTTAGGTACCGTGGTTCTAGCACTGAAATTATTCATGTATATCCAGATCTTGCCTGTCCTGAAAGTTCAGCTGAAGTCTTCGCTCTTGCAAGCTTCACCACCTTCTCTGAACTTCCTAAAAGACACATACAAATTGCCAAAAGGGCAGATACAATTGCTACTTTAAGATTCTAAAAAATATAGCCTGTCTTATTACCAAATTAAAGTTCCTTAAGAGAAAGGACTGTCTGAATGTTCATGACAGTGTGTAATAAAGTTCTTATCACATACAGGTTATTCATCAAATATTAATTGAATATTTTTAAATGTCTTGTGTATTTTGATTATTAACAAAACTTATGAAGATTCAATGGAAAGGAAATTTCCCATCATGCCACCGAATACTTTAAACTAATTGAAGCATTTACTAAACCATTGTATGTTTATAACTTGAAAATGTTACAGTGACAATCATAAAATATGTGTTTTGGCCACAAATGTGGGTTGAAAAAGGCTGAAGTGGAAAATTCAAAGACTGTGAACTTGGCCCCTAGGTTCAATTGCCGAGGCAGTTGCTTCCCAGCCATCCAACCTTAGGCAAATTACCTGAGTCATTACGGCCCCTCTAGTGAATGAGAGTGAAATAAACAGCTGCCAGTGTCATGTTGAAATTAGAGATAATATGTAGGAAAGAACTAGACAGTACCTGACTCATTAATATATACTAAAGTCTAATAAAATCAATGGGCAGGATTTTAGAAATGATTTTCAGATTACTTTAAGGAATTTGAGAATTTTTAAATCGTAAGGATTTTTAAATGAAACACTTTTATTTAATACAAAATACAAATATTTGTACTATTGTACAAGCTTTTGGGTATCAGTTGATAACAATGTGAAGTGTTTAAGCTTCTGTTTCCAAAGACCTCACTCTGCATACCTTCCCCACATTTTGTATCTAATAAGACACCTGCACGGTTATGCTGTCTCCAGAAACATCCAGAAAAGTGAGTGATGAATTACTCATATGGAAATATTTTTTCTAATAAAACGAGGACAACTATTTAATAAAGTTAACCCTGGCCCTGTAGCCCAGGACCATGGGATTGAGAGGGGTCATTTTGTCCTGGTCACTAGTAGCCACATCTGTCTATCACAGGGGGTAGTATGTCCGGGACAGTGTTGTACTACCAGGAAAGCTACTATACTTCACCAGTAACTACTCTAGTAACCTGATTTTTGAATTATATATATATATATATATATATACTGTACTGGTGAATATATATATTCACTCTATTCTATATATATAGAGTATATATACTCTATCCCAGGGAACACCAGAGGTTGGGCAAGCTCACACGGGTGCTGAAATTAAATATCTAAGAGAGTTGAGCTCAAAGCAGAAAAAGTTGTTACAGTTTGTTGTGTTATACATCAGCCTTCCCAAGGGAAGTGATGAGAAATCTTCTGCTGGAGCTATTTAAAATGATACTGTCCTAATAGAAAAACTCACAAAAATATGGAAACTAACCATCACATTCAACTGGAGGGTAAAAAGAGAAACCCTAAGGAAATTAGAAAATACCTTCACACAAATGACAAGGAAAAAATAGCAGACAAAACATGTGGAACACGGTGAAGGCAGTGCTAACGGAAATTTATAGCGATAAATGCATACATTATATAAGAAAGATAACAGACAACAGTATAGTGATTAGCAGAGGGAAAGGGGTGTGGATGGCGTTAGGAGAGGGGAGAGGGGACTTGACCTGGGGTGATGAGCACACACTACCGTGTACACATGATATAGAATTGTACACCTGAAACCTGTATAATTTCACTAACAGATGTCACCCCAATTAACTTAAAAATCAAATGCAATAATTTGCGTAAATACATAATTTTTAAAGAAGAAAGATCTCAAATCCATAAACTAACAGCAGATCTTAACTAGAAAAAGCAGAGCAAACCAAAGTCAAAACTAGCAGATGGAAGGAAATAAGGGTTACAGTTGAGATCAACAAATAGAAAACAACAGAAATCAAGGAAGCATAAAGTTGGTTCTTAGCAAAGAAAAACAATTGACAAACCTTTAGCTAGATTCTCTAAAAGGGTTAAAATTGCTAAAAAGCAGTATTAAAATGTGGATATCACTAATGATTTTATGGAAATAAAATCACTACTATGAATAATTGTGTGCACGCAAATGGAATACTTTAGATGAAATGAACAAATTCCTAGAAACACAAAACAAAATAGTAATGAATGATGAAGAAATACAAAATCTGGATAAACCTCTAGGACTAATAGGAGAATTGAATCAGTAGTCAAAAACCTCCCCCAAAAGAAAAGCCCTGGACTAGATGCTACACCGGTAAGTCCTACCAAATACTTAAAGAAGAATCAACACCAGTCTTTCTCAAGTTCTTCCAGAAAACTGAAGAGAAGGGAACACTTGCTGACTCTTCGAAGAGGCCAGCATTACCTTGACACTAAAGCCAAACAAAGGCACGAAAAGGAAACTCAAGACCAGTGCCCCTTATGAATACTGACACAAAAATCCCCTAAAAAATGGTGGGAAGCCAAATTCAGCAGCATATTAAAAGGGTCATGCACCATGACCAAGTGGGATTTATTCCTGGAATGCAAGGATAGTTCAACATGTGAAAAATCAATCAGGACAACACACTGCATTAACAGGACGAATCATGGAAAAAACACAACCATATTAATTGATGCAGAAAATGCATTTGACAAAATTCAACACCCTTTCATGATGAAAATACTGAGCAAACTGGAAATAAAAGTAAACTACCTCAACATAATAAGAGTACATGTGAAAACCCATAGTTAACATCACACTCAATGCTTTAAGACCAGAAGACAGCAGAATGCAAGCCTTTGCCACTTGTATTCAACATAGTATTAGAAGTTTTAGCCAAAACAATTAAAAAAGATAAAGAAAAGGCATCCAAATTGGAAAGAAAAGCAAAATTAACTCTGTTCACTGATGATGTGAACTTATGGGTTTTAAAAAAACCCTAAAGATTTTACTTATTTATTTTTAAAGAGAAGGGAAGACAGGGAGAAAGAGAGGGAAAGAAACATGCATCTGTGAGAGAAACACCAATCAATTGCCTCTCACACCCCCCCAGGTAGGGACAAGGCAACAACCCAGGCATATGCCCTGATCGGGAATTCAACTGGTGACCTTTTGCTTTGTGGGACTAAGCCCAGTGAACTGAGCCACACTTGTGAGGGCTAGACCTAAATTTAAGAGTGAAAACTACAAAGGTCTCAGAAGGAAGCGTAGATAAAAATCTTCATTACATTGGTTAGGCAATAATTCTTAGGCATGACACCAAAAGCACAAGCAACAAAATAAGAAGTAGATAAATTGGACTTAAAAACCTTTGTGCATCAGAGTTCCAGCCAAGATGGAGGCGTAGGTAGACACACTGTGCCTGCTCGCACAACCAAAAGGACAACGACAAATTTTAAAACAAAAAACAATCAGCACTGACAGAAAATCAAACTGTATGGAAGTCCGACAACCAAGGAATTAAAGAAGAAACACTCACCCAGACTGGTAGGAGGGGCGAAGAAGGGCAGCCAGGCGGAGAGGACTCGTGGCGAGGTGGCGGCTGGCGGATCAGGACAAGGCTCAGCCAGTGGACCGGGCCACCCCACACCCACGTTCGGATAAACCGGGAGGAACAACTGGGGAGCGAGACAGACTCCACAACCCAGAGTTCCAGCTCAGGGAAATAAAGCCTCAAACCTCTGACTGAAAACACCTGTGGGGGTGGAGGCAGCGGCAGCGGGAGAGACTCCCAGCCTCACAGGAGAGCTCGTTTGAGAGACCCACAGGGTCCTAGAGTGTACACAAGCCCACCCACGCGGGAATCAGCACCAGAAAGGCCCAATTTGACTATGGGTAGCTCGGAAAGTCACTGAAAACTAGCAGAGAGCGGGGCAAGCGCCATTGTTCCCTCTCGGACCCCTCCCCAACAAACAGCGTCACAACCCAGCGATGTGGCCACCCCGTCCTGGTGAACACCTAAGGCTCCGCCCCTTACTACGTAACAGGTGTGCCAAGACAACAAAAATGGCCCAAATGAAAGAACAGATCAAAGCTCCAGAAAAAAATACAACTAAGCGACGAAGAGATAGCCAACCTATCAGACGCACAGTTCAAAACACTGGTAATCAAGATGCTCACAGACTTGGTTGAATTTGGCCACAAATTAGATGAACAAATGAAGGATACAATAAGGGAAATGAAGGGAAATATACAGGGAACCAACAGTGATGGGAAGAAAACCGGGACTCAAATCAATGGTGTGGACCAGAAGAAAGAAAGAAACATTCAAGCACAACACAATGAAGAAACAAGAATTCAAAAAAACAAGGAGAGGCTTAGGAACCTCCAGGATGTCTTTAAACGTTCCAATATCTGAATCATAGGGGTGCCAGAAGGAGAAGAGGAAGAGAAAGAAATTGTAAACTTATTTGAACAAATAATGAAGGACAAATTCCCTAATTTGGCAAAGGAAATAGACTTCCAGGAAGTTCAGAGAGTCCCAAAGAAGTTGGACCTAAGGAGGAACACACCAAGGCACATCATAATTACATTAGCCAAGATGAAAGATAAAGAGAGAATCTTAAAAGCAGAGAGAAAAAGAGACAGTAGCCTACAAAGGAGTGTCCATAAGACTGTCAGCTGATTTCTCAAAAGAAACCTTACAGGCAAGAAGGGGCTGGAAAGAAGTATTCCACGTCATGAAAGGCAAGGACCTACATCCAAGATTATCCAGCAAAGCTATCATTTAGAATGGAAGGGCAAATAAAGTGCTTCCCAGATAAGGTCAAGTTCAAGGAGTTCATCATCACCAAGCCCTTATTATATGAAATGTTAAAGGGACTTATCTAAGAAAAAGAAGATAAAAACTATGAACACTAAATGACAATAAACTCACAGTTATTAACAACTGAACCTAAAACAAAAACAAAAACAAACTAAGCAAACAACTAGAACAGGAACAGAATCAAAGAAATGGAGATCACATGGAGGGTTATCATCAGGGGAGTGGGTGGGGAGAGAGGGGGAAAAGGTACAGGGAATAAGAAGCTAAATGGTAGGTAGAAGACAGACAGGAGGAGGTTAAGAATAGTATAGGAAATGTAGAAGCCAAAGAATTTATATATATATGATCCATGGACATGAACTAAAGAGGGGGAGTGTCGGGGGGAAGGCATGTGCAGGGCGGAGGGGTGTGGGGGGGGAAGATGGAACAACTGTAATAGCATAATCAATAAAATATATAAAAAAAACACCTTTGTGCATCAAAAGACAGTATCAATAGAGTGAAGAGACAATCATAAAATGGGAAGAAATATTTGCACATCATTTATCTGGTAAGTGATTAGTATCCAGAAGATATAACAAACTCCTACAACTCAACAACCAAAAGCGACCCAATTCAAAAATAAGCAAAGGATTTGAATAGATATTTATCTAAAGAATATATACAAATGGCCAAATAAGTACATGAAAAGAGGCTCAGCATCCTTAGTTATTAGAAAACTTTAAACAAGCTCACAATGAGATACAACTTCACACTCATTAGGACGGCTATTATAGGGAAAAATGGAGCAACAGAAAATAGCAGTTGTTGGCGAGGAAATGAAGACATTACAACACTCATCATTGCTGGTAGGAAGTACAGCCACTGTGGAAAACAGTGTGGTGATTCCTCAAAAAGTTGAACGTGGAGCTACTGTATGATTCAGCTACTTACCCCAAACACCTGAAAGGGTTGGAAGCAGGGACTCGGACATTTCTGCACCAATGATCACAGCAGCATTGTTCACAATCGCCAAAAGTGGAAACAACTGACCATCGATGGATGAATGGATAAACAAAATGTACTATATACATACAATGCAGTATTACTCAGCCGTAAAAGGGAATGAAATTCTGAAATAGGTAACACGAGTGACCCCTGAAAACATTATGCTTAGCAAAACAAGCCAAACACAAAAGGACAAATATTGTATGATTCCACTTAAACACATTATGAATGTACTTAATGCCACTGAGTTGTACACTAAACATGATTAAAATGGTACATTTTATGTTATATAAATTTTACCACAATAAATAAAAAAACTGGAAGTAACCTACACATTATTAACAGAGGATTTTGCTTATAAATTGTGACATACCTAGATGAATTTCCTAATGGTCTTTTGTTCACCTCTACCCTTTACAGCTAAAGTGATTCTATTGAAACGTAAGCCAGATATTGGTATTCCTTCTCAATAACTCTTCTATGGCTTACCATCTTAGAGTAAAAGCCACTGTCTCTCAGTGCCCTACCAGGCTACCTCATTGATTTTCAGCTCCTTCTACCCTTCCCCTTGCCTTCTTCACTGTGGCCTTGTTCCTGGAAAACTCTCAGCATAATTCAACCTCAGGGCCTTTGGGATTGCTCCTTCCTCTGCCTGGAATGCTCTTCCCCAGGTATCTGCAAGCTTCCATCATGTGATCAGATATCTACTCAAAACAAACCTTGCGTAAGATCGAAACCGCTCCCCTCACATAAACAAGGATAGCAATCTCTACCATCATCTGTTTGTGCCTTATTTCCCCCACTGTCCTTATCCCTGACACATTATGCACTGGTTCATCTTTTATCTGTCTTCTGCCACTACAGAATAAGCTCCTTGAAGGGCAAATAGTTTGTTTTGTTCACACAGTATTCTCAGAGCTGAGAAAAATGCATGACATCAGTGCTCTAAATATTTACTGAATGAGTCCATTTAATGAAACTCCAGCTTAAACAAGATAAGGGAGGCAGATCAATACTCAGTGACACAGCAGGATTCTCAACAAACACCAGAAAATGAAAGGAGCAGGTCAGTGAACCAAAAGCATAGTATCATGCCATTGGGTAAGGGATGGGTGAGGATGGAAATCTATGTAAGAATTTAAGAAATCTGAGAGGATATATATCATGCTTTTTAACAGAGGTTATCTCTGAGAGGTAGAAAGGCAAAGTGCATATATGTTTGTGTGCATGTATAATGTCTGTGTGTACTTTGTTTTATTCAGTAATAGCCCTAGTACCAAAATTTTATGGTTTAGTTTATTCTGCTGAAATTATCAAAATATCACAGTACTGTTCCTAATTGCAAAAATAAAGAAAGAGAGAAAGAAGAAAAGAGAGAAAGAGCCTATGTATCAACAATGCGATATTGGTCAGATAAATTTTGAAATATTCCTAAACAATAGATTTGTTAAACCGCAGAGGTCAGCAAATGATAGAATGAAGGCTAAATCTAGCTGCGATGTTCTTTTCATAAATAAAGTTTTATTGAAATATAGCCATGCCTATTTACTTACTAATTGTCTATGGCTACGTTCCCACTCCCACAGCAGAGTTGCACAGTTGTGACAGAGACCATAAGCCTGCAAAGCCTGTAATATTTACTGTTTGGCCCTTTATAAGAAAATGTTGGCCCTCTCTCACTTACAGAGTGGCCGTGCTGTTCCTCTTACTCCACAGGACTTCTGCAGTCCGTATGAACCTGTTCGTCGTTCGTGGCAGCCACAACACATGGACCCCGCGGGCCAGAGTCCGCATCAGAAGGGGGTGTCCAGTGTGGGTGCATGAGGGAGGCCCAGGAGAAGGAACGTTGTCACGTGACTCTTGTTAGTCTTTCCTCCAGACCTTTGGTCCCTCTCCCCTCTCCATGTGGCAATTGCACCATGTGGTAGATAATTCTAGACTTATTCCTGACAAAAAAAAAAAAAAGAAAAAGAAAATGTTGCTGAACCCCTGGACTAGAATACAGTAATGGAAAATGATTTGTGGACAGCAACATAGAAAATGTTAATTATATGTGCTTATTTGCATATGTATTAATTATATTAATATTGTAAATAGAAATATTTATAAAGTTTTAAAATATTGATATATATGTTTTTAAAAGAGTACAGAAATACATACAGAAATATTACAAATTACCACCGAGTGGGGGAAATCAATTGTGTCAACCTCTTGAGTTTAAGGTATTATTGGTGCCCCAATGATAATTATTATAATCACAGCTTGTATTATTAATCCTTAACTAAATGTTGCACATTGTGCTAATTATTTCGTCTAATCCTTATGCTTGAGGTCAGCACATTAATTATCTCAACTTCAGGTAGAGCACGTGGTCAGTCGGAGGGTACATCAAGGACATAAACACATGAAGAAGACACTCAAAGGTGTGTATATGAAGCAAATCACATGGACTTACCGGAAATGAAGGGGTTAATTTTTAAATGACTAGTGGTGCACCTAATAGCAAAAATAACATTTTACCATCTCTTTCAATAGCAGGTTACAAATTCTTCTTAAGCCATAGGCCCTCTCTGTTCCTGCTCACTGACTCTGGATGGGTGTAGTGTGTGACATTTACCTCCCAGGAAATTATAGGCCAGCTGGACCACTGTCATTTTACAAATGTAGTAATTTAACAGCACTCTTGACAACAAAATAATAAGTACTTTGATATTTTGGATATACTGTTACCAACAGTTCTGGCCAAAATCCATGTACAGCAAGAAAGAATTTCAGTGGGAAAGTGAGTGATTTAAAATTGATCTTGGGGATTTATTAAAAAATAAATATTTTTCCTTATTGCTCTCCTTGTCTCCCTTTCCCCCTCTACCCATCCCAAAGATTGTTTAATATTCTTTTACTGCTACTGGTTATTATATTATTCCCCTATTTATAATAGGAAGGATGGAGCAGAGAGTCCTCCCTTTTCTGTCAAAAAGTCCCGAATACAATTTGGGTAAATTCATCCCTAAGAGGCACTGGGTGAGCTACATGCCTTCGTGTTTAACATAGTTTATCCATGGTATTATGAACAACATAGCTTCCTGTATTAGTCTGCTAATGCCACCATGACAAAGTGAAATGTGGTACTCAGTGAGGCATCCCCAAAGTCCGGGTGTTGGGATGTGGGGGAAGAGATGATCCTGCGTTTGGGGTACTTTGCATAACAAAAGGCAAGATAATAGCTGTGCTACTGCTCAGGGTGTGTACACAACTGTGACAGAGCCCAGGGTCTGTACAGTCCCTCCCAAGAGGCAGGGAGGTGGTTGCCCCTGGGTCACTGTGTCCCTCTTGCCCTGACTAGCGGGCAGACAAGAGAATGTAAATGATAAGGGAAACTGGCAAAATAGATCACTGTGGGAGGATCACATAGGAGGTCATGTAGGAAGCTGTGGGTCAGGACTTAAACTAAAAATGGGAAGAGAGAGAGAGAGGCTGGTCCACCATGAGGGCTTAGAGAGAAGGGAGCAGCTGTGCTGGTCTGTAGTAAAAAGGGCAGTCATGTGAGGCAGATGCAGCCATGCTGCCAGTAGTGAGCTAGGAGCCATGTGGGTGGAGTGAGTGTAGAGAAGAAAGAGCCATGAGGTAGCAGCCAGGCAGTGTGTAGTTGGGATTCGGCCATGCAGCCTGGTGTAGTATGCAAGAGAATGGCATGCTGCTGCTGCTTTCATCGTGCCTGCCATAGCTGACTTGTAAGCCATCCAGGACCCTGACTTGCAAGATGCTGACCTGCTGCCTTGGAGACCCAGTCTCTTCTGGACTCTTGGGACTTGGAACATACGGAGAGGCCACTCTCTTGGGACTTGTTCCTTTCCTGGATTTTGCCATGATGCAGTGCGATGTGGCACGTGCATTCCTGGACTATAACACGGAGGCTGATGACCACGTACCCCAGATTCTGAAGGAGAGAGCTGCTGGGAGACTGTCTGCACAGCTGACTTAGGCAGAGATAAGGATATGGGGACTATTGGGCTTGGCATTGGCTTTTAGCCTTTTGGGAGCAAGGGAGGTGCTGAGTCTCAGGGAAGGACAGGGCTCCGAGCATAAGTGCTCTCAGCACCCTCAAGGTTGGAATCTAGTAAATAAAAACCTGTTTCTTTCCACACTAATTATTGGGTCATGCATCAAGGCACAACGTGGATGGGCCCGTTTGCTTGGTTACAGTTTTGGTTAGCCCAGATGAGCCTAAAGGGACCTGCAATCAGGTTCCAGCCAGGTGGGGCAGAGGGATCCCTGGAGAAGGGCTGTGGGGACTTCCCAGTCTCAAGAAATTGCCCTGTACCCCAGCTCAAGGCGCCAGTCACCAGGAATGCCAGTTTCGGTGTAGTAGCGACAATTCTATGTGTCAACCCAACAAAAGAGAAAGTAGAGGATTTAGTCCTGTAGGTGAAGATAAAGGGAAGCAGCTGGAAGCCATTATGATTGAAGATTAAAAGAGGGACTTTTGTCTTAAAATTGTTATGCAGTTCATATACAACAACCCCAGCATTTCAAGGTAGATCTGATATCAATAATAATATTGTCACCTGCTCCTCACCCTATTAATTTTATTCTTATATTATTGAGTACTTGAATCTTCCAAGCAAACTCCCGAAATAGATCTGCTTTAGACCAGACCACGGGCTGAAGTGGACGCTGAGCATTCACTCTCTGCGTGAAGAGGTTTCCCTCACCCTGGCAACTTCTAAGAACTTGACTCCACCACCCTACCCGCCACCATCCCCTGAGCATCCTTTCCGCCGCGTCGGCCACCTACGCCCACAAATTCGACACACGGCGTTTCCGCCATCCTCCTGTCCCTGGGAGGAGAGCAGGGTGTTTTCTTTCTCCGAGTCCCGATTTGGATAAAGAAGTAGCCCTGTCTTTTTGCTCTGAAGGGCTGGGCCGGGGACCCCACTCTCCCAGCTCAGGGAGGAGCTGCTGGGGTGGAGGCTGTGTCACCCCGGGGACCTGCCTCCCTGACACGGTTCATGCACCGGCGGGATCAGCGAAGGACCCACAAGCTCCCACAGCCGACCAGAGCGCAAGACCGCCTGGCCAGCCTGTCCGCGGCGGGCCGGCCGCAGAAGAGGGCACTGTGGACATTAGCGGGCAAAATGGCAGCCAGCGCGCCCCGCCAAGTCGGCTGCGCAGCGAGCTGGGCAGCTGCCCCAACCGGGCGTCGCTGCTGGGAGGAGGCGTGGGGACCGGGGCCGGGCGCCAGCCAATCCCGGGCGCGCTCCACCGCCCCTTCCGCCTCAGGCTCCCCGCGGAGGCTGCAGCCCCGCATCTGCGCGCCCTCGCCTGGGAGCGGCGTCGGAGGCCGCCCGCTGCGCAGCCATGGACGCCCCGGCGCCGCCGGCGCCCCCAGGCCAGAGCTCGCTCTGGCCCGCGCGTGTCCTGCCCGCGCCCCTGGGGCTGCTGCGGCTGGACCCCACCGGCGGCGCGCTGCTGCTCCTCGGCCTGGCCGCGCTGCTCGGCTGGAGCTGGCTGAGGCGGCGCCGGCCGCCGGGCATCCCTCCTGGGCCCGCGCCCTGGCCCGTGGTTGGCAACTTCGGCTTCGTGCTGCTGCCGCGCTTCCTCCGCGGGAGGAGCTGGGTGAACCGCCGGGCGACGGCCGCGGGCGTGGACCCTTCCTCCCTGGGCTCGCACGTGCTGCTGACCGACCTGGCTCAGGTCTACGGCAACATCTACAGCTTCTTCATTGGCCACTACCTGGTGGTCGTCCTCAACGACTTCCACAGCGTGCGCGAGGCGCTGGTGCAGCAGACCGAGGTCTTCAGCGACCGCCCACGGGTGCCGCTTATCTCGCTCGTGACCAAGGAGAAGGGTGAGCGGGGCCGCGGCCGGGAGCCTGGGGTGTCGCGGGCCGTGGGAGCGCTCGCGGCTGCAGGGCTGGTGCCCTCTCCATCCGGTCGCGCGCCGCCGCCACACTCCTGCATCCGAACCGAGGGGGACGGCAGCGGGGGCGCCGCTCTTTCCCGCGGCTATAAGGTGCCATCCAGCTGCAACTGAGGAGTGACTCCTTCGTGTTTCGAGATTAGAAGTAGGAAGCGCACCGGAAAATTCCGCAAGTGTGGAGGGAGGGAGGGGTGACAGCACGGGGTGGCGCCGGGCTGCGTCTCTCCAGGGGTATTCTCTCCGGCCCGGGACCAAACCTCACTCTTCAGGCGGCGTGCGGGGAGAAACTGGGCTGAGCGAGAAAGAAGGAGGGATATTTTTTCACCTTCTGAGTTTTGCATGCAAGAGTTTAAGATATTTATTTTCCCATAGGATAAAAAGGCCAGAAAGCACGTTGCGAGCCTGTTGGCTAACTTAATCCACCGGGTTTGCAGGCGCTGTGATTCCTGCCTATGGGAGTCTAATTTGGGCGAATTTTCTGGGTTAGAAAAAACCTTATCCTTTGCAATAGAATTTCGCGTTTACTCTAACCCTGCCTGCCTTTCTGATTTTCCCTCTTTCCACTCTCGTTCTGCTTGCGCATTTCAACCTGCTGTAGGCACAGTAAGCTGATTGCTACCAGGCTTGTGTCTGCTTCAGGCCACTGAGTTTGTCATCCTTGAGCGCAGAATAACTTTTCACTTGACTGGCTGACTCCTCATCTCTCAGGCCAGTCGTTGTCTTTGGCCCTATTTTTGGCACTGTCCAGTACCACAACTTTTTTTTTTTTCTCCCACATTCTTACTTCATACGATTAGCACTTGGAAAGTATTTAGCCTGTTACAAACTCCACCTACCGCTGGACTGTGAGCTCTCTGAGGGCAAAGATTTTGTTCATCTTGGTAACCACTGTTTTCCCACTAATTGGCACAGAGTAGGTAATCAAAAAGTGAATGAATGTGTGCATACAAGCATTTGTTGATGCACTTAGCACATCATACTGTAATTTGTGTTGCGTGTCTGTCTTTTCCTGTACATTTTTCAAGGTAGGAATTAGATTTTTTTTTCCTTTTAGGTCCTTCTTGGTGGATGTATATTTTGGCCAAGAATTTACAATAAGACAGTTTCTAAGCATTAGTTTGATCACAGGTTATTATCAGCTCCCTCTTCATTGAAGAAAGCTCTGGGAGCCTGGGGAAATTTAGGAGCTTCGGTATCTCAGCTAAAGCATTCGTTCTTCCAAGACACAGGGTATTTTAGGCAATGCTGCCCTTATTTTGGTGGATGTGTGCTGGACAAAATGTACTGTGAAAGAACTAAGAAAATTTTCTGTAGCTGATGAAGATGATGGACAAGAAAAGGAAGAGGAAGAACCATATGTCACAAAGAAAATGCTTGTGGACTTCACTTGGAATAGAAAACAGAACATTTGATTTTTTTTTTTATTGGAACTTTTTCAAGAGTGAAGAATTAGGGAGGAGAATGTGAGTTTATTTCCAGATGCCCATCAAAGAATGAAATAGCAGATGAGTTCTGACTAGATTTCACAGGACAAGAAATGGATAGCTAATCGGCCTGGAGAAGAGAGACCTTTGAAGCTAAAGGTGGAGCAAGACTTGAGGAGTTCCCAACCCACCTTTGGATAAATGTTTCCAGTAGCAAAATTGTAAAATGTTAAACTTTCCAGAAACAAGATGTGTGTAGACTGTTAGAGAAAAGACATGATGTTAGGGATTAGAAACCATTAGCATTATTAAATACTTATTAAAAGATATTTAAAATAATTTTGCTGCTAAAGATTAGCAGAAAAGGGAATGTTTCATAAACTGTGATGTGCATAGAGAGGCTGGAAATAGTTAACACTGCTAAAAAGGTCTAGAATGTGGGGAGGTTCTAGATTATATTTGAGTTTTTATCATACTTTGATCGGCCTGGCCAAGTGACTCGTTTGAGTGTTGTCTCACCTACCCCAGAAAAGTTTCGGGCTCAGCCCTTGGTCAGGGCACATACAAGAATCAACCAAGGAGTGCATAAAGAAGTGGAACAAGAAATCAGTGTTTCTCTCTCTTCCTTTTCCTCTCTCTAAAATCAATCAGTAAATCTTTTTTAAAAACCCAATGCTCAAATATTAGCCACTTTCAAGAATGTTCCCTCTGCTTTTTTGCCTGATCTAAACTTTATTTTCTCTTGAAGGTAATTTAGCCCTTCTTGAAACACCCTCTTTAACCTTGCTGAAGTTATTTATTTATGCTAAGAAGTGCTTTCATGCATCTCATAAACAAATGAAGTTATCGGCCCAGATGACCTCTCTTCTGAGAAGCACTGCCTTCTCTCAGCTGACATGGCGTTCTTTCCTCTGTCTACATTGCAACTTTGATACACCTCCACCATACAACATTCAATACAATGTGCAACTTCAGTACAGTCTAACATACAACAGTGTATTAGGGTTGTTGGTTTACCCCATTCCTCACAAGACTGTAAGCATCCCAAGAACAGGGACTGTGTCTTCTAAATCTTTCTGCCCTTAGTATCTGGCACATAGAGACACTAAATAAATATTTGGAAAACTAATAGGGAAAGGGCATTTTGTTAAAGTGTTTCTAAAATGCAGGTATATAATTTAAAAGATGGTGAGTAGATGATATAGACTGAGGACCTAGCAATGGAAAAATAAAGTTCCTTGAGTAATAGGACAAAGCAGAAATGTCATATGCAATATCTTAAATGATGAGAAGGTAGTTGGAATAAGTATAGAACCCTGAAGTTAGAGTGAGAGACCATATCCTCCCAAGAAAAGAGGAGGCCCAACTACACTTAATGAATGCTGACTGCAGCAAAAGACTTGGCCATAGTTAAAAACAGGAAGAGTGACTAAGCTATGATCACGTGGGAGATAGTTCATGGAATTTTAGTAAACAAAGGCAGAGCTCTCTTGAGGAATTGATGAAACATTTGTCTTGACAATCACACACCAAACCAGGGGGACGTTTAACGGAAGCATGTACTCCATCTGTGATGAAATGTATTTACAGTCCTGCACCACAACATCTGAAGACAAAAAAGTGGACACAGGATTGGCAAATGACTTCATAGACTGAAGGATAGTGTCTAGGGTGGATAGTACCAATGAGGCATGGAACAGTTTACCCTGAAGAACATCTCAAAAGGTTCAGGAATTGCATACAGGGGTCAGTCAGTGGGCTAAAAACAGCCATTGTTTGATGCCTATGAACCGTAGTAGTTAGAGGAGTTCCTGTTACCACCCCAACCCCTGCAGAAAATAGAAAGCAGATGCTCTGGAGAACCTTGGGTTTTAGTGAACTCTTGGCCAGTTCAGGATACAGAGTGGGGGAAGCAAGGTCAGAGAGATGTGGCCTTGTACCGTGCAAGATGAAAAGTTAGCCCTTCATAAAGATAGGACCCTGAAAGAGCTTACCTCAGTGAATTAGACAATTAACACTCAATAAACCTGGCCACCAGTAAAAGGAAACAAGGAAATTTGCTTGTCTTGGCCTGAACACTGACAGAGAAAATTTTCTTCCCCATCACTAATCTCTGTCGCAATTACTCTGTCATTTTAGTACAGAAGCTGTAGACTATTGTAAATGAATTATAGTGACTCAGTAACTGACTGTGTTCTAGGTAAACTTTCTTTATCAACCCTGATATTTGAATTTCATATCATTTTCACATACCACAAAATATTCTTCAGATTTTTTTTCCAACCATATAAAAATGTAAAAGCTATTCCTAGCTCTTTGGCAACACAAAAAGAGGGGGAAGGCTGGATTTGAGTTTGGGTCTCTATTATGCTAACCACTGAACTAGACTTTGAGTTATCTTTTTAAAAACTCTAAGGGTAAGTACTCATCCTATTTGTTTCAAAGCCAAAGACAAGGAAAAAAGACAAAAAAGAGAATAGATATAGCAGGACAAATAGAAAGTGCAAAATGGTTTTAGGAATAATAGTTATATTAAATGTAAATAGCCTATACTTACAGGCCCGAAGATTGCCAAAATGGGTTTTTAAAAAAACCCAAGTATATGTTGTTTTAAAAGAGATATGTCATCCCCCCCTAAAAGGAGACATACCCCAAATACGAGGATATGTTCAAGTTCAAAGTAAAAGAAAGGAAAAGAACATTATGGTAGTGAAATCATACTTGAGAAAGACAAGTATATTTTCACACATGTGGAATCTAATGAACACACTGAACTAAGAAGCAAAATTGAGACAGACTCATCCATAGAGAGCAGGCTGACAGCTCAGGGTGGGGTGTGCGAGGGACTAGGAAGGGAAGGCATTGAGTAAAAAGAGAGAGGGCACTGACAATAGTCTAATGATGGGGGAGGGAGGGAGTGGAGGGAGAAGATGGCATGGGGGTCTAAATGGTGATGAAAAAAATAAATGAATAAAATTTTTAAATAGAAAATCCTTTTAAAAGAAAAGCTGACATGGTTTTGACAAAATACACTTTGTTAGACTAATTGTTAAGAATAAGGAGGGTGTGGCATGATGATGTTTTTTAAACAAGGAACATAGAATAATTCTAAACTTAAATATACCTAGCAATATTGACTAGTGTATTTATATGCCTAACAACAGTTACATAGATATAAAACAGCTGTGCCATTTATTTCCATGTAATAAAACTTACAGAATTGCAAAAAGAAATTGACAAACACACCATGGCACAGTATTTTAACATAAGTATTTGAGTATTTGAGAAAACAGGCAGATAAAAATTTTGTAGGCACATAGAAGATTTGAGTCCAGCAGTTATCAAGCTTTCTTTGTCGGAGGTATAAAGAACCTTATACCCAAATTCTTCTTAACTATTGCTTGGATAAAAATTCTTCTTAACTATTTAAAAGTTTTATTAAATTAATCACATACCAGGCTAAAACACAAGCTTATTGGTGTCAAAAATCAGTAGGAGACAAATTGAGCTAGGTGTTAAAAGAGAATCATAACAGAAAAAGTTTTTTAAACTAAACTGTAATGAAAATACATGCAAACAGTTCTTGTGGATTTAGCTTAAGAGGTACCAGAGGCAAGTAGCAGAGCCTTAAGTCATTTATTAAGATAATGGTCTGAAAATTCATGAATTAGAAGAACAACTTTATGTATCCAAAAAAGAACAACAAAAAATAAACTCAAAGGGAAAAAGAGGAATATTTCATAATTTTAGACAAATTCTTCCACAGAGAAAGAATATACCCTGGTTCATTTAAGGAGGCCAGTATATCCAGACAAGTACAGTATGTGAAAATTTATAGGCATTTTCATTCACAAATATGAATTTTAAAAACAAATCCAATCAAAATTCCAAAGGCACTTTTTAAAAAAATATAACTTGACCAGATGATTACATTTCATAAAAGAGTAAAGAGCTAAAAATGATAAAAAACAATTTTAAACAAGGACATGGGGGTGGTGATGGGGAGGGCAGGGAAACATCTCCATTAGATAGTAGGTTAATTATAAAGATTCTGTATATCTTATTATAAAGTAACAGTAATTATTTTTATGGTTCTACATCCCAGTTCCTGGCACATGGTAGGAACTCCGAGATACCTGTTAAGTGAGCGAAGCATGTCATTGAAAGTAGCAGAAATGGAATAGAGCAAAAGGGAGAGAGGAGAGCTGACTGAAACAATAAAGCACACTGTGGAAGGTAGGAGGGTGAAATACATCACAGGAAACAAGGAACGTCTGAGAGTGGTACTTGGCACTTGGTGGTGGAAGAAGTACAACATAAGTGAGGGTCAGATAAGATGTAGTTGTGGACGACCTTGAGTTCAGACGTTTTTAAATCAGGGCTGTTGCCAACAACAGACATTTCAGATTACCTGCCTGTTATTTGTGTCCAGACGTTGGTGTCCAGTGCTCTAATCAAGTTGGACTGTTAATTTATTGGGCTTATATTTAACAAGCTCCCACTTTGTGCTCAGCGTTATCCCAGAAGCTGGGATTTTGATGATAAGCACCATCAGATGTTTTTCCTGACCTCATCATATGCAATCTTCTACCATACTGATCCTTCTTCTGGGAATTTTAGGAATATGGATGTATCCAGCCTGAAATATTTTCCAAGCCTGGATTCACTCTCATGAAAATAATATTTTGAAATGTACATTAACTCTAGAAATTGGAAGTCATTGCCTTTCATTTCATCAGGAGTTAGTATCTATAATAATAAATTGTATAGCAAAATTTTTCCCTAATCAAATTACATGTGATTTTTGTTGTTAGAAACATATGCTATCTTGACAACTATACTTTGCTAATCATTTATCTTGGCTGGTGATCTTGATCTGTATATGAACTTTGCACAAGTGACTGAGAAATACAGAATACATTCCTGGTATGGCCTCGTGAGTATTAACAGACGTTATTCTGCCTCTCTCACCTTTTTCCTCCTTTGTCCTTTTGCAGGGATTGTATTCGCACGTTATGGTCCAGTCTGGAGACAACAGAGGAAGTTCTCTCATTCAACTCTTCGTCATTTTGGCTTAGGAAAGCTTAGCTTGGAGCCCAAGGTTATCGAGGAGTTCAAATATGTGAAGGAGGAAATGCAGAGACATGGAGGAGAGCCCTTCAACCCTTTCCCCATTGTCAACAATGCCGTCTCTAACATCATTTGCTCCATGTGCTTTGGAAAGCGCTTTGATTACACCAATAGTGAATTTAAGAAAATGCTTAATTTTATGTCACGAGGGTTAGAAATCTGCCTGAACAACCAGCTCCAACTGGTTAACATATGCTCCTGGCTTTATTACCTTCCCTTCGGTCCATTTAAGGAATTAAGACAAATTGAAAAGGATATTACCACTTTCCTTAAGAAAATCATCAAAGATCATCGAGAGTCTCTGGATGTTGGGAACCCTCAGGACTTCATAGATATGTACCTTCTCCATGTGGAGGAAGAGAAGAAGAAGAATAGCAATAGTAGTTTTAATGAAGATTACTTATTTTATATCATTGGGGATCTCTTCATTGCTGGGACTGATACGACAACTAACTCTCTGCTTTGGTGTCTTCTGTACATGTCACTGAACCCTGACGTACAAGGTAATTAATGTTCCCTTTGTTCATGGCCAAACTAGGTGGAAATTAGGATCAGTCACCTTGGTGATCCTGTGGCTCCTAGCGCTAAGCAGTGTCTGCTGGCTGGAAAACAAAGTGGGAATCCTTGCACCTCCCAGGGAGTTGGTGCAGTGTTAGCAGTGAAACTGGTGTCATACTGCTTTAAATCCGTAGAGGCCTGACTCGGTGTGGAATCTGTGATGAAGAGAGAACTTTAGAGAGGAATAACAATTTAGAGCTAGAGGGGATCATAATGGTCATTAGAACCCATTCATCTTGTTTTGAAAATGGACACAGAGGCCCGAAGAAGTTATGTGACTTTCACAAGGTCACACAGCTGGTTCTACCACATTGATACCAATAGGCAGTGACTGCCAGTGGCTGTTCATAGCGGAAGAACACGGGAGGATAATGTATTAGTTTTTATTGCTCCTACAACAGATAGTCACAATATTAGAGTCTTAACCCAAATTTGTTAAAGTTCTGTTCATGAAAGTCTGACGCATCTCTAACTGGGCTGAAATCAAGACGTTGGCAGGGTTGCAGGCCTTCCTGGGGGCTCTCGAGGAGAATCCCCTTCTGGTTTCCTCCGTCTTTGCACCCAAAAGTGTTGCCTCCCTCTGCCCACTCATCCATGCTCACATTTCCCTCTAGCTCTAAACTCCACTGGGAGAACTTCTCTGATTTTAAAGCCCAAGTAATTAGATTGGGCACACCCAGACAATCCAGGATCATCTCTTTATCTGCAGGTCCTTAATTTAATCACATCTGCCAAGACAGGATATGAGGTTGTAGACACCTTTGAAGGGGCAATTCTTTCATAGTATAGTTGGGATTGTGCCTCCCAATAGTTAATCTACTGCTGAGTAACACATCATCCCAACATTCAGCAGCTTAAAACAACAACATCTCACAAAGTTTCTGAGGATAAGCAATCTAGGAGTGGCTTAGCCTGGATGGTCTGATTTAGGATTTCTCATGAGGTTGTAGTCAAATCTGGCCTGGGTTGCAGTCATCTGTCAACTTGACTGGGACTGAAGCATCCCCCCTCCAGGATGGCTTACCCACTTGACCACTGGCTTCAGGCCTTAGCGCTTGGACCTTTTTATGGAGCTGCTTGACTTGGTCCCAGAGAGTGAATGGCCAAGACAGGAGCCACAGTGTCTTTTGTGACCTAAGTTCACAACTGACATGCCAGCTCTTCTCTCTTATTCTGTTGGTCACTTGGAGCAACTTGGTACAAAGTGGGAGGGGACTGTGTAAGAATATGTAAACCAAGAGGCACAGGGGTCATTGAGGACCCCATAGGGCTACCATGCATTGTCACCCACAAAAGCTTAGAGTCAGTCCGATGTTCATATGAGAGAACGAGTCAGAGGGCTCCTGAATACAGAGTGCTTCCTCTTTTGCCCTCCACCTGTTCTGTTATCCATCAAAGTCACAGAGTGGTGCAGGGTCCCTGGACTAGCTGGCTCCACTTGGACTACCTGACCAGTGCTTCACTTCACTCAGGATGACTCAGGCCTGTACTGCCAAGTTATGGGCTGTGGGTTTATGGTGATGGAAAGTGGGCTTAGGGAGGCAGTCTCAGCTCACTCCTGGCTTATCTCCTGGTTTCTTCTTTCCATTTTTGTATAGACAGGGTTCATGAAGAAATTGAAAAGGTCATTGGTGCTGACCGAGCCCCTTCCCTCACTGACAAGGCCCAGATGCCGTACACAGAAGCCACCATCATGGAGGTGCAGAGGCTGACTATGGTAGTGCCGCTTGCCATTCCTCACATGACCTCAGAGAAAACAGGCAAGTCTCCGGGCTTCCTCCTTTGAATGCCCTTGTGGGAAGCCCAGCCCCTTAAACCAGAAGGGCTGAGGTGAGGATATGGTGACCTTCACTTGTCCTTCTGATGGTTTAGCCTTGTGCCATGGACGATCAAATGTCCGGGGATCACTTCAGTTCAAGTGGTTCATTATTTATTGTCCGGCACTCCAGCCCAGCTTCTCTTTGTAAATAGCTCTCTAGTCTTCAGAGCACAGATGGTCCCCTGGTCAAACAAATTGTGCCGCCATTCACACCGGCTGCACTGACAGAAGAAGCTCTAGAATTCGCAAAGTGCCTGCCTCTCTGACTTCTTCTCAGAGGTGGAAGAGCTAGTCTGAATATGGAATTCAGGGTTTTAACTGGGAACTGTCCTACGTCAATTGTTATAATTCTGCCACTGAAGCATAAGTAGTGAAGAATTAGAAGACCCCATGGGATTGTAAGGGTACCTGTTTCAACCCCTCACAGTGAAGTGTGTCCTTTTGGTCATGCCCTTGACAGGGTGGACAAAGGTAGGTTTACACTTGTTCACATGGAAAACAATACAGTAATCAGTAAATAGTAGTACAAAAATAAACAGTTTGGGGTGGTCAAAACTGTAAACCACTTTGCCCCCACCATGTATAGGCAGTCAGAGTCTCCGTAAACATTGCTCCTCACAAGGAATTTACCTTCTGGAGACAGACCGCCATGTGAGAGGCTTAAATCTAGTCCTGAGACAGTTGTAGGCAGCAGTCACTTACAAATGATGTTCAACAATTTCTTTGGTACAAATTAGATACACTGTGTGAGCCCGTCTTTCAGGCATTGTTTACAGTGCGTATGAATTTTTCATCTGCTTAAGAGGCAGTGCCGACTTCCCTGTACATCCCTTTACCTTAGTTTACCTTTCTCATCGTATTATTGTGTGGACATAAAAGACGCTGTAATTTATAAAGTTGTACACATGTATTTCAAGAGTAGGAATTTATATTCTTTGAGAAAGCTTATCTGGTATGCACTGTAATTTGTTTTAGTGTTTTCTCTCAATCATAATATTTTAGTGGCTGATCCAATTCATTACCTCAACGTTTGTTGGACTGACTCTGAGGCTGGGTCCTGGGGTGATGTGGAGGAAGGGATGCCAGTTGGTGATGTCTTGCCCCTACCTGCAAGTACCTCGAGGTTCAGTCTCAGCAAATTTAGAAGCTGGATATGTAACTAGATATTTTTTGATAGCGATGTTTACAGAGAACAGTTCGGCAAAAAGCATGTTGAGTGACACTGGGTTTTTTGTTTGTTTGTTTGTTTGTTTGTTTGTTTTTTAGTGCTCCAAGGATACACTATTCCTAAAGGCACAGTGATAATACCTAACTTGTGGTCAGTGCACAGAGACCCAGCCATTTGGGAGAAACCTGATGATTTCAACCCTAATCGATTTCTGGATGATCAAGGACAACTAATTAAAAAAGAAACATTTATTCCTTTTGGGATAGGTCAGTTAAACTTTTATTTTCTTCATGGCATAATTTTAAATGAAATAGAATCAAAAGAATCTTTTATTATTTCATGATACTGTTTTAAAACATATTCTTTCCTGGCAAGCTAATGTAAGAGAGGAGCTAAATAATTTAGATGCTACATCTCCACTATGTTCATTTCAGATTTTAAAAACAAAATGAAAGCAGTTTGGTTTTAAATCTTTAAATATGCCCAGAAATCGTCATTTGTGAACTGCTCAAGTGACTGTTTGAGTCCAGGGAACTGCTGGAGTGAAGAGCAACTCTTGACCTTCTGCTGGGCTGGTGGGTGAGAGGGGGCTTCTCCGTTCTCAGCACTCCCTCGTGTAGGTTCCCACATTAGGACATGTAGCACTGTTTCTGTAGAAAAGGAGTGCTTCGGAGAGTCTTAACCTGATTTACTTCCTCCTTCATCATCCCGGTAAGAGCACAGGATAGAAATGAGTAGGTGCGTAGTAAGTAGGAGGGGACAACGTGGCCACCACGTTGGATCTGCCTCTAGTCCTGTCTAGGATTAGGTTAGTTTTTTATACTAACTAAAAATCACATTGGAATGTGGGGTTGGAATGTGAGAACTTCCTCTGTAAAAATTCTAATCAGCATTACTGTGGGAGGTCATGTGGTATATGTGGCAATTTTACTTTAAATCTCTATATCCGCATTTAAAACAGCTCAGATATTTCATGCAAATGTGTCCTTTTTGAGATAGGAAACGGGTTGGCATTATAATGCTTGCTTTTTTCTGATCTCATTTTAGGGAAGCGGGTGTGTATGGGTGAGCAGCTGGCAAAGATGGAACTGTTCCTGATGTTTGTGAGCCTAATGCAGAGCTTCACATTCACATTACCTGAGGATTCTAAGAAGCCCAGCCTGACTGGAAGATATGGTCTAACCTTAGCCCCACATCCATTCGATGTAATTATTTCAGCGGGAAAGGGAGGTAAAGGGCATCTCCAAACAGAGACGGTGAACAGAATGTAAATGCGTGTCTTCTAAACACGTTCGTTCTTCTGCAGTTGACGGCAGGGCCAGGTTAGGCCCAGAGTAGAGACTAGAAAGAAGGTAGAACGTATAGTAGCTTTCATTTTGAACTGTATTCCTGTCTGTGACTTAATGGGTGGGGCCAAGGTACTGGATTGGGAAACAGGAGACCTGAACTTGACTCCCAGTGGCTTCCACCAACAAGCATTTCTTCTCATCCCCCAGTGCCTTAGGCATCTCACCTGGTAACTATACTCGCCTGGTAGCTCTCCGCACTAACGCAGGTGCAATGCGCCGTGTTTTCTCTGACATCACCAAAACACTGTTAAGTTCTGGAGAAAAAATGTAGGAATCAAATTTAGGAAGACCTCCCTGTTTCCGACCTGTGACAAAGAGAAAGTGGTGTCCAGACTTAAATACTTTGTCAGAGCAGGATGTGAGCTTAAGCTGAGTTGGAGCTCTCTTGGCACAGATCCGTTGTCAGTTTTGGGGGTCTTGTTTTGTTCTTGTTAGTCTTTTTGTTTATGATTTTAGTTTTTACATTTTGTAGACCTGAGAGATAGTGGACCCTGGTCCAGTAATGTTGAGGAAAGGTCTGAATTTGCATGTCCACCCCGTATGTCAACTATGTAGACAGCCTGGCTGAAGAAGTGGCTTCACGGCATGATTCCTTTCTGCCAGTGTACTTGCAAAGACACAGCTCTACTCTCGACTTGATCCCTGAACAGGGAGCCGGGGGGTTTTGGTCTGGGATTCATCAAGAAAGGATTCAGGTTGTACCGAACATTTCTTTCCTATTCTCCCGTAACTAGGCCTAATGTATCTCATCCTTAAATACTACTCTCAAAGACAGGAAGGCATTCTTCTCAAGATAATTGAATTGTTTCTTAATTTAGAAGGCCCCTCTAGAAAAATGTTGTCAGGAAAGGTAAATGACCTCTTTCAGTGGTGGTTTGGAAAGGAATGGGTGCATTTTTGGTTACCACAGTGATGGGGTTGCTACTGGCCATTTGCTGCCTTAAGGCCAGAGTGCTAAATGTCTGAGCAATTCCGTTCAAGAATTGTCCTGCCCAGTACGTCGATATCTCCCTATGAGAACGCAGTCCAAAGAACGATTAACCTTTCCTTTATTCACCCACAGTAGTCCTTCCTTGTCTAGGAGTAATCATGATACTTACATAAACAACTATATTTTTGAGCCTCCCCTTCTGCGGGCATCATATTTAATGCTTTACCTGTAGGCATACAAATTCTTACAGAAACTCTTAAGAGGATGCCATTTTGTAGCTGATAAGGCTGAAGCTTAGAGATGTCTAGGCACCTACTTAAAAGGCACCCTTGTTCATTTCACACTTACCAGTGTTTTTGTGTCTGGAGAGTGTTTCTAAAGCACTTGGCTGTACTGCCACCACTTGATCCCATAGCAGTCTACCCCTCTGCATTATCAATACGGACGAATGAAATGCAGGCTAACCTTTAGGTGCCTTTAAGATTTTTGTTAATTAAGAAGAAAACTAATACACAGAATTCACAGGAACAGACTGTAAGTAAATGGAGAGGCTGTTGCATGGGTTTTAAATGAGATGCATGCGTGGGTTAAAGTGCACCTGAGCAACACAGTTTCTTTCTAATCTGGAATTGTGTGTGCTTTTGAATTGCACTAGTAATTTGGGATTCGCCAAGTTACTACTCCTTACTGTTACACATGCTTAATTTCAACTTTCCTAATGAGAGTTTGCAGCTTACCTGAGAAAAAAAACGGTTTTGTGAGACTGTTGAAATCAGACGTTTATTCAGTTTTTAAATATAAGGCCTCTCACCCTGTAGCACTTTAAAAACAGCTTTATATGGTAAGTCACCAAAAGGGCTGTTAATACTTCCCTTGCATAAAGTGATATTTTACAATTTTATACTTGATGATTTCTTTGAAATGTAAAAATTATAGTAGTCTGTTTTATAAATCTGCCTATAATTTTTAGTCTTCACCTCTAGCATAGTTATATGCTTTCATTAAACATTTTATTTTAACTTTGATAGTGTCAGTTTTGGCTTTTTGTTTTGCTTTATTTTATCTGCTACACAAAATTCTGTTTCACCTGATGTCAACTTACACAGGGAGGAGGGAATAGACCTCCAAAAAGAGAGAGATGGCCACAGCATCACACAAGCAATTTGGACGGTTGGGCAAATAGTTCGTCTCAAGACTGCATCACAGCCCGAGTTTCTTATCTGCCATGTCAAGTCCAGCATTATTTGAGAAAAAGGGTGAATCTAAACAAGCTCTTTTGGCAAAATGTTGTTTTTGATTTATAGTCTTTATTTTTCAATTACGTTTGATATACAACATTGTATTAGCTTTAGGTATACAGCATAGTGATTAGACATTTATATTCATTATGCTGTGATCACTATGGTAAGTGTAGTACCCACCTGACACCACAGAGTTACAACATTACTGAGTAATTTCCCTAAGCTGTACTTTACGTGCCTGTGACTATTTTTTGTAACTGATAGTTTATGCTTCGTAATCCCTTTCACTTTTTCACCCATCATCACAACCCCCTCCCATCTGGCGACTGTCAGTTTATCTTTACCCATGAGTTTGCTTGTTTTGTCTATTTTGCTTTTTAGATTCCACATACAAGTTAAATCATATGGTCTTAGTCCTTTTTCTGACATATTTCAGTTACCAAAATACACTTTAGCTCCATCCATTTAGTGGCAAATGGCAAGATTTCATTCTTTTCTATGGTTGAGTGAGTGATACTGCATTTATTGTAAGTACCAATAAACATAGGGATGTATAAACCTTTTTGAATTAGTGTTTGGATGTCTTCAGGCAGAGAGCTGGAAGTGGACTTTCTGGGTCATGTGGTAGTTCTATTTTTAATGTTTGGAGGAACCTCCATTTTGTTCCCCAAAGTGCACCAATTTACAGTGTACAAAAGTCCCCTTTTCTCCACTCTTGCCAACACTTGTTTGTTGATTTATTGATGATAGCCATGGTGACAAGTATGAGGTGATGTCTTGTTGTGTTGTGAATTTTCACTTCTCTGATGATTAGTGATGATGAGCATGTTTTCATATGTCTGTTGGCCTTCTGTATGTCCTCTTGGAGAAACGTCTATTCAGGTGTTTAGTCCATTTTTTAAACAAATTGTATTTTTGTTTGTTGTAAGTTGTATGTCCCTATATTTGTTTAAAAAAATACGGAACACTTCATGAGTTGGCGTGTCATCGTTGATCAGGGGCCAGGCTAATCTTCTCTCTATCACTCCAGTTTTAGTATATGTGCTGCCAAAGCACGCACTCCTTACATGTTTTAGATTTTAACTCCTTATCGGATGTATAATTGGAGAATATCTTCTCCCATCCAGTAGGCTGTATTTTTGTTTTGTTCTTTCTTTCACTGTGCAAACATTTTTGGTTTAGTATAGTCTCAGTTGGGTATTTTTTCTTTTGTTCTCTTGGCCAGAAAACACATATCAAAAAAAATATTGTTAAGAGTTTACTGAATGTTTTGTTTTATGAGTTTTATGCCTTTGAGTCGTATATTTAGGTGATTAATCTATTTTGTACATGGTATAAGGAAATAGTCTAGTTACTTTCTTTCATTCTTTTCTTTTTTTTATTATTATTATTACTATTATTTGCGTTATCTGTCTGGTTTTTCCAACACTATTTATTGAAGAGACTGGCTTTGCCACATTGTATATGCTTGTTCCCTTTGTCATAGATTATTTGACCATATAGACGTGGGTTATTTCTGGGGTCTCTATGTACTTTTCCACTGATCTGTGTGTCTGTCACTGCCAGTACCATGATGGCTTGATTACCACGACTTTGTGGTATAGTTTGATGTTGGGTGGGATTTACTTCCATATTTATTCTTCTTTCTCAATAGTGCTTTGGCTGTTTGGAGTCTTTTGTGGTTCCATATAAATTTTAGGATTATTTGTGCTAGTTCTGTGAAATATGCTATTGTTATTCATAGGGATTGCACTGAATGTATAGATTGCTTTGGTTGGAATGGGCATTTTAACGATGCTAATTCTTATCCATAAGCACAGTACATGCTTCCATTTATTTCCATTTCCAGTTCTTTTCTTCAGTGTCTTACAATTTTATGAGTATAGTTCTTTTACCTCCTTGGTTAAATATATTCCTAGGTATTTTATTTACGATGTGATTTTTTAGGGG